>JAEUWK010001505.1:0-90683 GCA_018524425.1 Podaxis sp. AQ795752 | reverse complement strand
CTGTTACTTCTTCGTATGAGATTTCGTCTTCATTCCTCGATGTGAGATCGACTGTGACTGGCTGAGGGAGAGGGGGAGGTTCCTGGTATAGGGTCTCCCGTAGAGTCTCGCATTTCTCGTGATGGGTTATTGCAGGTGTGCGGTCTGGGCCCCGAAATAGGGCTGGCATTGGGTAATTCCGGAATCCGGTTGTCCAGCGTTGTATCTTCCATACGTCGTCTGGTTGTGCTTCTTCCAGTATTTGATTTGCCCATTCGCTTTTGGCATGTCGGACGAGTCTCTTGAAGAAGTTGCGGGCGCGTTTGATTTCGGTTGTTAGGTCGGGGTCGATGGTTTCGTGCTCTTCAACGTAGGCTATCTGTAAATTTCGTAAGTAGCGGATGTTTGCTGCTGCGGCGGAAAGTTTCTCGTTCCACCACGGTTTGGCAGATGGGCTAGGGTTGCGTACTTTCGCAGCCTGTTCATTAGTTCGGGTAATTGCTTCTGTGAGGGCGTCTGCTGCTCTGTCGAGGTCTTCTGTGGAAATATCATTGTCAGTATCCATTAATTTATTAAGGGGATCGCGATATAGTTCGAGGTTCGCACCAAAGGCTTTGAGCCACTCGTCTTGGTCTGTGTCTTTGATATTATATCGGATCCCACAGCTGTTGTCGATGGGGTCCATATTGGTGAATAGTGTCCAACATATGGCATAGTGATCTGAGTCGTAAGCCAGGTCAGGGCAAATTGCCCAGTCGAACGGAATGCTGTGCTGGATAGCCCTTCCGTTGACGAATGTGAGGTCGAGGACAGATTCTGTTCCTCTTCCTGTGTGTGGAGCGAATGTGGGCTCACCCGGGGGGTTGACTAGTTGGTAGCCTTTTTCTGTGAGCCAATCCACTAGGGCTTCTGCTTCGGGGGCTATAGTTCCTGGTATATTGTTAGTCCACAGTGGATGGTGGAGATTCCAATCTCCTGTTAGTATTATAGGTTGATCTGTTGGGAGTGGGATCTCACGGAGTTTTACTGATGCTCGGTCGTCTCTCCGTTTGGGGTCGTTATACAGATTAATGATAGTAGTTGGAGGCTTACCCGGATATCCGACACTAAGGATCTGAAGGTCGCGATCCTGGATTAAGTCCGATCTGAGGGCGATCTCGAGTCCTGGGCGTGGCTGGTAGTATGCCATGACTCTTGGCGGTGGGTCCCCTTCTCTTTGGGTTGACGTTGGGAGGATGGGGATCCACGACCTGTGTCCGATTGGGCCTTGGATTCCATTCGGGGCAATTGTTCCCCAGCGTGGTTCCTGTAGGAGTAGGATGTCAGCAGTACTATGTTGTTCGTTGAGGAGGCCGTGAATGGCTCCTCCTTTTTTATTGCAGTTAAGTTGGATAACGGAGATGGGAGAGATGGCGGGAGTATGGTTTTGGGGGTCTGTGTTGTTCATGATGAAACTGCCGCTCGGACTGCTGTGAGACTTCTTCGTACGTCCTCTTCAGTAACGTTGGTGTGGCCTCTTTCGCGTGCCGCTCTGGCGATGTTCTCCAGGGACGGGGTTGGGTCTGCGAGAGCGCTATACCTGTTGTTCGAAGTCGTTGTTCTCTGGTTGGTCGAAGCCCGTTTTTGTGTTTGAGTCCTCTCTCTGGGGTTTCCTATCCTGCGGAGACGCTCAGGGCATCGGGTCCATCCCGCCGGGTGGTCAGTTGCTTGTAATCCCGCCATTTTGCAGTTTGTGCACGTCGTAGTCGGTCGGGTGTTGGCATCAGTATCCATTGCAACGTCATGAGGATCTCGTTGGTTGAGGGTATGATGTTGCTCCTCAGTGTGTTCTTCGCTGCAAAGTCTGCATCGTGGGTTATTTTGACATTCGGGAGTACGGTGATCGAATTGCCAGCAACGGCGACATTGGGTGATGGGTGGCCTATCAGCCCATTCCCGAATGCGTACCATTCTGCCAAATGCTGCAAAAGTTTTAGTGTTTCTCAGGAGGTTGGCATGCTGTTCGGCTGAGTCGACAGCGAATACTACTGATGAGTAAGGCTGGGTTGATATCTCATTAGGTGGTCTGACCCAGCGTGGCAGCATGACCACATTTAGAGACGCATAGTCGGGGTTCATTTCCCGAAGGTGTTCATGTATTACTTCTGATGAGAACACACCTTGGTCGAGTGCCCCTGTCCTGACATTGGTGATCTCCACCTTGTACCATTTCTTATCTTCTCTGACTTTCCCGCTGTGCCCCGGGGCGATTATCCCTGGTAGTTCGTTCGCGTATGGGATGACGTTCGCGGCTTGTTGGTCAGCTCTTGTGAATACGATGCAGTTACCTTGCGGGTTCCATTTCACGGCGGTAATCTTGAGGTGTGCTGGGATTCCTTTGGTGGCGAGGTGGGCGTTGATGTCTCGTATTATGGCGACTTCGTCCCGCCTGTTGCCTTTGCTGACTGGGTTGTCGAAGGTCACGACGAGACGTGATGGGTGATGGGCTTTGCTGGGGTTGGTTGGTGGTTTCGGTTGTACCGGAGCTCGTAGTTGTTGTTGTGTACTGTGTCCGGCAGTGACTTGTGCGTATGATCTTGGTCTGGCGTTATTCGGGTTGTGAATGCTTTCTTCGAGGCCAGGAGCTCGATCGTTCGGGGTTGTGGTTGCGGTGCTGGCCTTGAGCTGCGAGACTTGCGTTGCTATCCTTTGCACTTCGTCTGTGAGGCTCTTGATTGCATTGAGCATTGTGGTTTCCTGGTTGGTGGCATCTGGGTTTTCGGTGTTCGGCTTCCCTGTGATTGTTCGTAGTAGGTCAGCTGCAATAGTTCGGATGTGGTCGTCTTCTGCGATCGGTTTGCCCGTCAGGCTGATCAGTTTCTTGGCTGCGGTTGTAGCCAGCATGATGTGTGACTGTAAGTTAGCCCTTGAGGCTTCTATTTGCGCAGTCTGCGTGAGGCCCGGTTGTTGGAATTCGGGGGCTGGTGCAGATGTGGTCTGCGTAATCCGGCGACCTGTGGGTGTGGTTTGTGTTTCCATGAACACATCGTCTAGGTCACTGATGTCCCCGTCTGCATTGTCTACCTCTTCATCCCATGTCCTGCGCTTTTTCCCTCTTGTTGGGGTTGGAGGCATGGCTTGGGGCTTAGAGTTCGGGCGTCGGGAATCCAAGGGTTTTCTGACTGCGCCTGCGCTTGTTCTCGCTGGCGGGCTTAGAGAGCGCTCCTGTGGGGCGTTTCGGGGGTCATAGAGGAATATATTAGGGGCACGAGGCCCGCTGGGGTTGTCCCCAGCATATTGGGTGTTCATGCTTGCCGTGGGAAAATACCAGAGGAGATGGTGGTGGGAGGAGAGTGACGTTCACGTGACTCACGTGACTTAAGCATTGACCAAATGGATTAACTTGAACATTTCAGTCACCTATGCCATGGCTGAAGAGAATCGCAGTCTCTTTCAGTACGAACCAGGAAAACCCGCAGGATTCTATCTCCATAGGAGCATCAAGAATCAATTTCAAAGAGAAACATTGACGAAAAAGATTGTGGTACGTGCTATGGCTTCAAGTTGAACTGGTGTACAAACTCGACCCTGTAGGACTATGGCGGTAAGGTTCTCGACGTTGAGTCTGGGGCAGATACTGTTCTGGTCGACGAGAAGAGGCTTGCGAAAGGCGGTCGTGAAGCCCTACAAATAGTCTACTCCGTTAGCAGGGACCCAACACTACGAGGAATTGTGGTGGAACCTATGAGATTTGTTCAGGATTGTATTCGGTGCGGGGAGTTCATGCATGATAAACCAGTACGTCAAGGGATGGGTGGATATGTCGAAAGGTGTGTTTCCTGTCCCAACGATCACTTCTCGGCGGTAATCAAGGACGTAGGCCGCGTACCAAGTTTACAGAGGCGGACGACGATCATCTCTGTTGGTACATATCCAGAAGAATACCACATCCAGAGGACGGTGGCAGATTCTCAGTCGGTTTCTACAAGGAACTTATGGTAGCAGTGCGTTGGTCGTTCTTATGCTGGGGTGCCAATAACCTATGAAGTCTTCCAGGCGCAACACGACGAGCGCCTCGACTGGGCACTTCGGCACACCGCTGAATCATGGCGTGAACGTTACAGGAACAATTATGTCAAATTCAATCCTATCATTAGAAAATACGCTGAGCGCTATCCACCCGAACCTCCCGCACTCTACAGGCTTAGCCGTCGATTCAATAAAAAGGCCAAGCGAGCACTCAAGTTCGCCAAACGCGAAGACGAGGAAGTTATTGAAGTATCTGAAGTTTCCATATCTGAATCGGAAGAAAACTATGAAACCGATATCAAGCGTCGATGGCGAAGCAAGTCTCCGGAAAGGAACGCGAAACCTTCAAAGCGGCGTCGAATCGATAGCTCTGATACCTCTCCTCCTGCGCACAGGACGCCAAGTCAATCCCGTCCTATACGTCCTTCCTCTGGTCGTACGCAGGTCGGGAGCTCAACGCAGAAGAAAGGTAAAGGCAGAGCGGCCGATTATGAATCCTTTGAATCCGAGGACCATGACCCCTACGCCTTTTCGCCCGCTCCAGCAGCCGACTTGTTCGAACCAGGCCCTTCACAAACGCGGCGGTCCGCTCAGAGTCCAGTCATGAGCGAGAAGCGACACACCCTTCACGAAACTCCTCCCCCTGCCGCTACATTGGTTAATCGTGCCAGTCCAATAGCACCTCCGCCAACCAATGGGCGCACTCAGCCTCCTATACCTCCCTCGCCACATCCTTCAACCTCGTTCCGCAATGTTGCCCATTCAAGCCCCGTCTTCACCACACCTGCTTCTGCGAATAGGAGTGGTGTAAGAAGCCATAATACCAGTGCAACAGAACCTTCATCGCGCTCGATGGTGGTTCCACCTGAATTGGCACTTCCAACGAACGCACCGGCAGAATCATCCATCACGCGTGAAAGCTCTCACAAACGTTCATCACCCATCCCTCCACCCATGAGGAAAGCCGTTCGTAAGTATCCTTCACAGAGACCTCCCATCTCCCAACCTGTGGAAGATCGTCAAGTCCGTGGGCAGCGAGAGACACAATGGGCTCCGTATAAGAACACGAGGTCGAAGTCGCGCTCTGTTGAGCCTGTTCCTTTGCCTAGCACGAAAAGGAGAGGAAGGAGGCGTAATGTGCCGAGAAATGATGTGCCACTGGATCCTGTGCATGAGGGAGATGCCGAACACGAACGTGGACTCGAGGAAGGGCGTATACGTGAAGGTGCTCGGAGGGATTCAGGGAAGATGCGAGGACCGGGAGGGAAGGCGCAGGAGGAAAATCAGGTCATCTCAGTACCCCTCACAGAGACGATGCAGGAGGAGCAGAAGGTGGCCGATTTGTTGATGCTAGATCCAAACGATACCAGTGGTATTTCTGAAACTGTGCCTAGAGTGCCTAAAAGGACAGGTGGGGAGAGCGAAGAGGAAGGAAGTGGCGAAGAAACAGAGGATGAGGGTGAAGGGGAGAAGCATGTTATCAAGAAGAAAGAGGAGGAAGAGGAGGAGGGCAATGAAGAGGAAGACGAGGGAAGTGAGGAAGAGGAAGCTGGCCCTGACGAGAGCGAAGGTGAACACGATGAAGTGGGTACAGAGGAAAAAACTGCAAAGTTTGAGACTGCGCGAGGCGTAGAGATGGAGTTTAATGAACCACGTCATGGCGGAAACCTAGGAGTCGAGGATGACGGAAGCACACTCGACACCCCCAACGACTCCGAGCAAGAGCCCTCCATTCCCGAAGTTGAAGGGGACATACAAGATGCCCCCGACGACCCTTCGTCTGACGTCGAGAGTATCCCAAGGGCGCCTTCAAGCGTTCCTCGCCCAAGACATTCGGAGTACCTACGCCAACGTCAACCTCTTCTCGAAAGTGACGATGCCCAAATCGACCAAATGATTGGGTCTCCGTCCACAGTGTACGACACCCCAGCCAAAACAGCACAGGAAGTTCTAGCACTGTATGGCTCCTCACCAGAGACGCCTTCACCACCTCGGTGGCGACAACGCAAACCCTTCAATACTTATCAGAGCGGCAGCCCGATTCCCTTGCATGTACAAAATCAAGATCGTCCACGACGGTCACTCCCGATCTCGAAAACGACGCCCGTAAAAGGGACAAAGGAACCGACACGCCCACGACGAGTTTCCTTTGGCTCATCGCCATATACGTCAGTCGGGACGCTTCCTCGGGTGCTTCCTCGAACTCCTGCGATTTCCAAGAGACAACCCGCTGGATCTCATTTGCGCTCGCCTTTAAAGCGGTCATTGCCTCTCTCGCAGCCGCAGTCCCAGCAGCGCCGCCGTGGGTCGATAGAATCCACCAGTTCGGCGGCTTCATTCCCCCTCAGTGGGACTCGTGCGAGTGCTGTGAAACAGCAGATGGAGCAAGAGTTGAAGGAGTCTCCGTATACCCCCCCTTCGGGAACGAAGGCGGCGCAGATTACTGCAGGCCGCCAACGCGTGCTGCGTCCGCGGAAGCGGTGATAGTTTTGGTTCATGCTCTGATTGGTGATATACCCATAGATGCTTCTTTTAATATTTCTATCTGATTATATCGTGCTAAGCGTGTATAATAATTTAAGGATCCTATTATGAACAACAACAAAGAATGTCGAAGGAATGTCCGAGACTATGCAGAGAAGACTAACTATTAACAATAAGGATAAAAATAAACGAATCATTGCACCGAAAGTGTATCTACTAGACGAAAGGAAAGAAAAATCAGAAGAGCATAGACATGTGTGCTAATTAAGACTATCCGCTTGGAGGGTTTCGAATTTACTACGTGCCAGGCGGATGTTTAATTTAACGGCTGCAGTTTCTGTAACAGTTCCACATGGTCAGCCTATCGTGTCATGATAACATGAGAAAAAACCTAACCTATTGTGGGATCGTGGAGTATGACAAGGACGTACGTGTTCTTAGTCAACTCGTCCAAGACAGCGCTAAAGTCGTGCAGATCAAGTTCGAGGGTATGAAACTCCTCACGCACGCGGGAACATGTGTATTTGAAAGCTTTGATGAGTTCGGAAGTGCGTTCGTAGCGTGTCGGCTCGAGTTGGTGATCTGCACCGTCTTTTGTGTATGTGGGTACTGCGGAGGATGCTACGCCGGAGCCGGAAGATGATGTGGCTATGACTAGGAAGGTTGTGCGCTCGAAGAGTATGACTTCGGTTGCACCGCAAGCTTGAGCGAAAATTGAAAGGTGTTTTGAGAGGATACCGGCGTTCGGGATGAGGGTGTGGACGATACTTGACCAGGCCTAATGTTTGTAGGGTCAGAAAACGTTGAAGAGTCAGTGAGGGATAGGGAACACGCCTTGTAGAGCGTTTGGTCAAAGATGGTGGTTCCGAAGACGGAGACAGCGGCGTCACCGCTGGCTTCCTCCAGCTCTTGCCGCTTCTTTTCGAGAACTTGCTGGGGATCCCGGACCAGGTCCATTTTGTGTAGCAGGAGGAAAATAGCCGCGTCGGGGCTGTAGTATCGGAGACCTTCTAGACAATCACGATAGTATTCCATGTCTTTCCCCGGTTCGCGCGACTCAACATCGAAAACGTATATCAAGACGCCAACTTGTTGGAAAATAGTCGGTCGTTGAGTTGTCAGATACGAGTCCATGAAAGAATCTTGGCCGCCACAGTCCCACAGGTTGAGGATGAGGTCACCGAGAAATCGAACATGATTTTGCTCCACGTCGATGGTAGCGCCAAGGCGAGAGCTGAGAGAGGCAGGATTATTGGAGCTTGGCCACGAAGTGAGTAGGTAGAAGAGAAAGAACAGAGTGGATTTGCTCACAAGATCAGTGATCGCATGGATGTCTTTCCGCTGCCTGAGGCACCCATGAGGAGGACCTGGAAGTTTTGTTGTTTTAATGACACTGAGGTCTTGACCGCGCGTGTAACTCACCTTTTTCTTCATGGCTGGCAAACGGCTGGACCGTGTAGGAGGGAGTGGTGGGAGAGGGGAGGAAGGTGGTGGTGGTTTGGATAGAAGACCGGAGATGGATCCGGCGGCTCATTGCGGATATGTTGGCACCAAACCCTCTATGTCTGCCACTACATCTATAATACACATTCTACTTATTTCTGCCATTCTGCTCTTCTATACAAACTTACCCTCACCCCAACGTCTCGTCTGCGACGCCATTTCAACAGCAGCGAGACCCCAGTCCTCGCCATGATTGTGACCCTTATTCCTTCCCTCTCCCAGCCCTGCTCTCTCCAATGCTTGTTGATCGTTCAAAGCAGTCAAGACTCCGAAGATGACAGGAACTCCGGTGTCCAGCTGGACGCGCATCAAAGCATGGGACACACTCTCGCAAATGTATTCGAAATGCATGGTGGCCCCTTTGATGAGTACACCAATAGCGATGACGGCGTCGAATGGTCCATGGGGAATGGCAACGACGGGCGGAGCAGGGGTTCCTGAGCGCGATGCTGGGTTGGGAGTGTTGCTTCCAAGGTTGAGACCTCCGAGCAGATCTGTCACATTCGCACTAGCTTGGACGTGCGAGCCAGCAATGACCCTAATAAAAATCAGTCCACAACTCTTACAGTAGAATATAGTCACAACCTATACGTACTTCTGGCAGGCGAAAGGAAGCTCGAAGCTTCCGGGGACAGATTGGATGACGATATTGCTTTCTTTGACGCCGCGTTCCTTGAGCTTGGCAACTGCACCGGCGACAAGAGCATCAATAATAACCCTGTTCCATCTGGCGTGGACTATGGCAATGCGAAGTGCAGAGCCATCATAGGCGAATTCGGACTGAGATATGCCTTTGATCGTACTCATCGTCGTAGGCGTTATCGTTGGGAGTACAGAGCGTGGGACACCATTGCCTTTCACATGTCCCATCAGAAAAAGTTGCCCGCCAATATTTGCGTCCCTCGTCCTCCGTCCGATACCACCGCCACAGCATGGATAGGAGTCTCGCTAGTCAGTATCCTTGAATATTCGTTACGGGCCTTTTGTGACTGACGTCCCAAGCTTTGCAGCAACATATACCCTAATACATGCATTCCTCACCCAAAATTCACTCACCAAAACCGCTCAAGCCCTGAAGAAGGAAGTCAAGGACGTTGTCGTACTCAAGGATGGCGTCAAACCAGACGGCCCCTCATTAGATGAGATCATCAAACAGTGGAAAGCTCAGGAAGAGCAGAAAAAGAAGCCAACATCGTGCGTTTGTGTCCCTTCTTGCAACTTACACCATGCTCATTACCATCAGGCGTTCCCAATCTGATTGTACGTCTTCATTGCATTTACAAGTATTGCTCATCTCACCGAAACAAAGCCTCTGAGTCGCCGAATTCGTCCGACTCGGACCCAGATTCGGACTCGGACTCAGGCAGTGACTCGTCCAAGGCGACGACAAAACCTCTGACCAAGCCTAAATCCAAAACCCGAAAAGCGGAGTCGTCTTCAGACTCCAATGGTACGTAACGCCACAGTTGATGCTCATACAATTTTAATCGCCTTTCCAGACCCGTCCGATAGCGACAGTTCCTCGGGATCAGAGTCGGGTGAGTAGCTTCAGCGGCTTGTTCTTCTACTTCATCTACTTACCAGGCCACAGATGACGAGTCCAATGACTCTGATTCTGATGCTCCTGCCGAAACCAAATCTAAGCCTTCACTCGCGAAAGCTGACACCACCGAACGGGATTCCAGCAAGACCTTATCCTCTACCAGCGAGGAAGACGACAATAGTTCAGAGTCGGACAGCGACTCCAGCTCCGCTTCTTCGTCGAGTTCGGAGTTGGAGTCGGATTCAGGTTCAGGTTCCTCTGGTTCAACACCCAAGCTGAAGAAGAAACCCGATACTGCCGCCAAAAAATCCGGCAAGAGCGATACCGATTCTTCATCATCCTCGTCCTCGTCCTCTGATTCCTCTTCAGATTCAGAAGAAGAAGAACCCAAGACCAAGGTCCAATCGAAGGACGTGAAGAAGAATATTACAGTGCCACCGAGCTCAAGCAGCAACGACAGCAACAGCTCCGAAAGCGATTCCGATTCCAACTCTTCCTCTGATTCCGGTTCCGATTCTGATTCTGATGCCGATACCAAATCCAAACCCCAGCCTAGCAAAAAGCAGCAGGCAAAACCTGTTAAGGAGGTGGTGGAGGAGGAGCGGGTAACAACAAAGAAACGCAAGATATCTAAAGACGGCACAGCTGTTGCAACTGCTACCACGGACTACTCTCGTGAAGGTTCCAACGCAAACACAAGCAGCAGTGATACGCCTTCAGCTAATTCCATGGGTAATCATGCTGGAAAGAAGGGGCGACAAAGTGGCGTTCGTTTCCAACGTATCAAAGTTGATTCAGTAACGGCCGAGTCCATTATTGATAACCGATATGAAGCGAAGGTGAGGCATATTGCATATCCTTCTTGCTTCGTTCTTGGACCTGACAATATTTATAGGACGGACCTACAAATGATTATGGCCAACGCGCTCATGCAGACCTCATTGTTACCCGTGGAGCTGGTTTCCGGAAGGAGAAGAACAAGAAAAAGAAGGGAAGTTACAAAGGCGGTGAAATCACAGTAAGTCTGCAGCTTTCTGTTTCCACGTGCATTGGAGCGCATTGAATCACTTCACATGAAATTTTTTTATCCCCCAGATGCAAAGCCATAGTTTCAAGTTCACTGACTGAACGACAGTCGCCGGGATAGTGGCTAGATTATTGCATAGAGAGAGCCCACCAGCCATGACCTTAATTTGATCCAATATATTCTGCTGATCCTACACACCGGAAATGTCAGATTTCACCGATATATTGTTTAGCCCATATCCCAGTGTGAGTAACCCCCTATGTTATTTATGGTACAATTCCACACGAAATCGTGATAGAACGGAAAAAAAGCAAAGGCAACCACCCTAGTGAACGATACCCCTCAGCTTTGCCTTATCTCGTCCCATCTATTATCCAGTTCTAAGCATTCCGGCTGAAGATTCGAAGTCAGAATCCTGCCCAGATGGAGCACCAGTCATCAAACACTCGCAGGCTCTCACGTGTTTGAGGATTGTTGTTGTTGTCGTTGAACTCTGCATTTATGTACCGCAACAAGCAAACTAACTGCTAAGACACGGTCCTAGGCATAAGGCCCAGGCATCAACAGTGGTAGTTCTACGTAACATAAGTCCTGAGTAGTGTGTGGAGGTGTCTGGTAGAGGTAAGAAGCAGTCGGAGACGAGGTTCGGCGGGTGTGGTTTGCACACGTGTTTGAGGAACAACCATAAGGATCAGATTAGCACACGTCCAACTTAGAACATATAAGTGATTGTATCCGCGCTCTCCAAGAACAGAAGGTATCAATCATGCCATCCGCGATTGGCACTCGGGTGCTGTTAATGGGCACGGATGCTCTTCAAGCCTTGTGTCCTGTCACTCCTGGCTCCATCTCCCAAAAAAAAAAAGGATTGGCTCTTCCACCCGCCATCCACTGGATCCAGGTCCGACGGCAATGGGCATATATTATGCCTGATATATAAACACGTATACGACCCCCCTTTGTTCCCGTGCTTTCAGTGGTCCATCCACTCGAGATTCTCGCGCACACACATACTTGATTCCCGTTCTGACTGCCTGGCAAGACCCTGCGTCTTAATCTGACTTCCCTGTTCCCCTCTCTTCCTGCACACGGTCGGGGATATGTCTCACGACAAGAAGCATTCTCATGGGCTTGGACGCCTTTCTCAGTTTATGGGCAAATGGATGTACGAGCCCGTCCAACGATACTTTTCGTCTGGTACTTCAGCTCGGGCTGCCGAGCGGCGGTCTCCTTCCTTGGAGCAGTCCGCCGTACAAACAGCGGATAATGTGACGACTGGATTCTCGACGGTCATTCTCCCCGATGGAGCAAAGCTAGCGTATGAAGTCCTAGGATCTTGTCACCTAGGAAAAGCCACGCCGATTGTGCTGATTTGCGGCATGACTGCCTTGAGAGGGGACTGTGATAAACTGCCAGGGACCTTGGCTAAGAGTCGTCCAGGTATTTCAGTTGAATTATGGACCATGACGCTCTGAGACGATTTAGACTGTAATAGTGCTGGTGTATGACCACAGGCAAGCCATCTACGCCCCCTCGGAATTAACGATGGTGAATTAATGCCACTCTTCTTTTCAGGGGAATGGGTGATTCGTCGTTAAGCCCGGGAGGAGAAGAAGAAATCACAATTGAGCTATTGGCTCGAGATCTCCTTTTCTTGCTCACGCAACTCAAGTGGAAAGAAGTCGCATTGTGCGGACACTCCATGGGAGGTATTAACCCTTTTTACCACCCAATACATACACAGAACGTTCACACTCTCTTTTGTAGGTGTGATTGCCCAACAGCTACTCGTCCTCCCGTATCACCCGACAAACCCAGCGCATATACCGTTCCGCACAACACACCTCATCCTCATAGGCACACGATGCAAAGTGACTCAGGGTGCCGGACTACCACTTACAGCCGTCCCGGGAAAACCTCGTTCTCCGGAAGAGCGAAGAGAAGGCGCGAGGAGAGTCATCGCGGCCAGCCTTGATCCTGCGTGGATCGAAGCCAACAGCGCGCGGTTCGAGTATTTGTTCGGAAGGGCTGTGAACAATAATCTTAGGTTAATTCTTTTGCGCGCTGAGTTAGCGAGGATTTTCTGACTTAGGGTTGGGAATAGCAACCGGCCTGCAGACGTGATTGGTATGAAGTGTTTTAGACCGCGGATATTGGTCGACTGATCGGCTAACGGACGCCGTACAGCTAAACAGGGTGTAGCGGTTGGTATTTTTCCCCGATCTCTCCTTTTCCGGCCATTCATTTTCCGTGTTTTTTTTTTAGCTACGGAAATTCGACTTTGAACGATTACTCGACTACTTGCCAAGGGACATCCAAGTCCTTGTCATACACGGTCAATTAGATCAAGTAATACCCTTCTCCTGCGGGCAGGTAGGCACCCTAACTTGGTTTAAGGTCGCAAGTCCTGAAATTTCGAATGCTCAACGCCCGCTTCATCTGTTTACAGTACATTATGAAACGGATCCCATGGGCGCGATTGATAGAAGAGGGTTCGCAGACCGGCAAAGTCCCAACGCTCAAGTTCGGACATTTGTGGTATGAATACTTTGACGCGCAGGTTTGGCATGATGTTCTCCATACGTTCATGGAGCAGCCTGCGGGTCCTACAGCCAAGGACTAAATCAAAGAGGAGGAGGATGCTGGGCATGATGCCGTGTGCTTATCGTTTGGACCCGATTCCATTCTTCAAGTCCTTCGCTCCCCCATGTAGTTGTATTGTACGTTAGAGTATTTCCCATCATATCTTATTGAACGAATAGCGTTGTCTTCTGGCCTTGAATTTTTAGCTGTCATAAAAACATTGATAGCGCCAAGAGATCTCCACGGTATGTCAAAGTTACTCAAGATAAATGTTTCTCACTTTTGCACCCGTTGCTGATGCGATCCTAGTGGCTTGACGTGCACACCTGATATACTTACAGGTTTCTTGTGCTTGGGGGACGGGTCGGGCAAAAAGAGTGCGAATAGCCGCCGAGAACAATATTCAGCTAATAGATCTGTGTCCCTATCGGTGGACGAACGAAGCACCCGCCAAATCACGAAACTGGATTCAGGGATAGGTGGTTGCATTGGCGATTGATGTCTTGCGCACACAATTTCCGGAATTAAGATTCTAAACGAAATTGAGGATAACGATCCTGGAACAACTCCACCACGGCCCTCAAGGATCAAGCCCACTCGAGGTGCATCCAGCTTCAAGGACGAGCGCCTATGTAGCAATCATTGCATATTTGCGCGTGATCTTGTCTATCGGCTCGGATGCAGAGCACCTCCAGAAATAACCCATGTACTCACACATGCCCACACGTTCCAACATACGCCAGTGCTACCAGTAACTGAATTATCAGCTCTAACACCTGCTATAACCTCTGGTGTTTACTCCTATCTCGTAGCGACTAACCGTGCTACCCATGTCTGAATACAAAGACCGGCATGGCGCAACCCTCGCCCATGCAGACGGTGCGGTGATGACATACGATGTCCTCGGTGCACGACATTTCGCTACGGACCAGATTCCCATTGTCCTCATTGGCGGTATGAGCTCGCTGAGGGGCGACTGGGAACGTCTGGCCAATGCGTTGGCGGAGATTCGACCTGGTAAGGATATCATCTCTTAAGACTGACTTCCAATGCAAGCGCTCAACTTCATTTTTGGACGTTGCTAACTGCTAACTCTAACAATACACCCAGTTCTGCTCCTCGATCATAGGTATGTACAAAACCACACTTCCTGACACGTTCCAAAAATAAACCAACTTGGGCTTGGAAAGAGGAATGGGCGACTCGACATACACACCCGAAGGAGACGAAGAAATCACTATCGAGCTCTACGCCCGTGATATCCTCGACCTCCTCACACACTTGAACTGGAAGCGTCTCGCGCTCTGCGGGTTCTCAATGGGCGGTACGTGCCACTTGATTTCCCTCCCTTTTTGTCACGATCAAATGAAACGCTTCCAGGTGCCATAACTCAACAGATCTTACTCCTGCCCTATCATAGCTCCAACCCGACACCTCCGCACCCGTTCCAAATAACACATGTATTCCTCACGGGTACTCTTGCCTCACCCATACGCGACAGACGCTTTGGATTGAAGATCCGTGTGCCGCCTCCCGCACCTGAGGGTAGGAGGCGGACAAGGGAGGAGAGGAAGGAAATTGCGCGACCGATATTGGAGAGTACGTTTGATGAGTCGTGGTTGAGTGATCCCAGGAATAAGAAGAGGTTTGAGGCACTGCTTGAGAGAATGATAAGTGGTCGGTGAGTGGAATGAGTTTGACCAAAATATCCGAACTCGAAGGAGCTGAAAGTGATTTTTGATGCGTAGGCCGACGAAGACAATTTGTGAGTTTTATCTATATACTGAGGCCTGGCAAAAGTTGACAAACTAATTCCAGTGCAACAAGCGCGCACTGTAAGTGCTAAATTCCTCTTTACCCGACCCACTAACTCCTGCTTCTGAATTCTCAACCAGCTACACAACCTCCACTTCAATGCGCCGCACTCTCTCATTCCCAAATCCACCCCCATCCTCGTCATTCACGGCCAAAACGACCTCGTAGTCCCCTTCTCCTGTAGCAACGAAATTCTCTCCTTGATCCCGCACGCCAAATCCGTCTCAGTCGGTCCTGCCCGCGGTCAGGTGCCCAGCTTAAATTTTGGGCATCAATGGTTCGAATATTTCGATGTAGATGTGTGGGTGGGTGTGATTGAGGAATTCATGAAGGTTCAGAGCAGTGTCCAAGCGAGATTATAAGTTCAGTAGTGTGGTATGGTGTAGTTTATGAATGTATGTACAACGAAGAGGATCAAGGTTTGCGGGGTCTAGGTCTGGTCGAGGGTGCGTATCCAGGCTGTGGATATCCAGTCGGACGCGACGAGCGGTGTGTTGCCTCTAGTTTTGCCCTCCTTGTACCTCTTGTTCAACATAGTGTTCGAAATAGTTTTTTTGGTATCGGGTCTCAATGCAAGCAGCATAGAAGCTTTGTGCGAGTCGATATTGGAATGCAACACCACTTCCCTGTCCTCGCCTTCCGCCCAAGCTACTTGCCCATTCTCAGGAACGAGTACAATTTTCGGGTAGTAGTATTTCGTCCACCAACGAACGGCAAGCCTTGGTTTGTCGGATTCGTCTTGCAGCAGCATGCTCTTGACATTTTGCGGCATTTTTTCCAAGTCAAATCGAATCAGGAACCGACAATCCCATAGCACCTCAACGATTTGCGGTCCACTCCCTTTTCCCTCATCCCAAGCTTTCAACCCCTCCCTCAACGTCTTGGTCAAATCCACATTCAAAGGATCTTCCAACCCATACTCCCTCATCTTTTCCGGTCTATGAGGAGGTTGTCTCGTAGCCATCCACCCAAGCACACCCTTCCCCAACCACGTCCTCCCTTTGGCGATATCATTTGCGTTGGGTTTCTTAATCTTTCCGGCCGTATCGAGGAAACTGGCGGTGGCTGCAGTCGTGTCTACGACTACGGGGGTCCAGAGGACGCCACCCCCTCCGACGAAGGGGTGAATACCAGCGTAAAAGGGGTCTGGGTGCCAGACTTTGTTAATGATCTGGTCTAGGGAGTGTCGGGAGCGCCGAGCTTGAGCGCGTAGGGAACCCCATGGTTGGAAGGAGGTGTAACGGAGGATACGGAGGATCATGGCTCGTCGGAGGAGGGGGTTTGTGATGCCTTGTATGGCACGGCTGGTGAGGATAAATGTACCTTCTGGGGATGGGAGTCGGGTTTTCTCGAGTTGGCTCGTTGCTGTTGGGAGTGGAGGTGTTAGTGGCATCTGGTGGGAGATGGATGAGAATGTACCTTGGTTTTCGATGTCGGCTGCGAAGACGTCAATCGCTTTCACGGCGGCTCGGAGGTGGTCCGAGGGGCTGTTGAGGTCAATGGAGAGGTTTGAGAAGGAGGATATGGTTTTGTCGATTGCTTCAAGTTGTTCTTGGATGTTTGGAGGGAATGTGCTCGAGTCTGGTGGCTTTTCCTATGAGGGGTTTCAAAAAGTGGGGGGAGGAAATATGGTGGAATATTGCTTACACCCTTGTCCACGCTACTGATTATTGTACGCAAAGCATTTCGCAATGTAATGTCTGGTTGGAAGTTGGTAGGGTCGACAACATAGCTCAACTCATTCTCCTCGCAAGTTGCGAGTATCCGGTCCTAAAAAATCGCGCATACACTCAATTATCCACAACCCAGGATGAGGAACGCAGCCAAAGTACCTTTGGAATCTCCAACATGGGCCTGATAACCCACTTATTCATCCCTTCGTGCCCCACCCACTCCAGGTCATTCTTCATCCCCATGCCCCAGCGCCTACACCAAAGCATACCTCGTCCACCCAATTCAGAACTCTGCCTTCCGAGACGCATCAAGGCAGTCTCGACCTGATCGTCTGCATGGTGCCCGAGAGCCAACACGCCAATATTTTCCCGTTGCATGTTTTTCCAGAGCAGGCTGTATCGCGCTACGCGGGCTGTGGCCTCGAATGACTGTGAGGCGTCAGGTCGGGGAGGGAAGGGATGTGTCCCCCATGGGATCTTTGTGGTAATGTGAGGGATATTGAGGGACGCAGCGGTTTGTGCGCAATGGGCTGCCATGGATTCCGAGGAGTCCTGGAGCGCATGGTCGATTGTGAGTGAGAATACGCGGGAGGGGGAGGTTGTTGGGGATGGAGTAGAGTGTTGGATGTAGCGGTCTATGAGGAATAACAAACACGTCGAGTCTGGTCCTCCAGAGTTGGCGACGCCTGCAAAAAGGGTGTTAGGATAAAGACGAAGGTAGTTGGAAGAGGAGTACCGATGTGTTGTGGCCAGCCTGTAGGTGGTTTTGTGCGCTGGAAGAAGCGGGCAAATTCTTCACGGGAGATTGCAAGAGGACGCATCCGAAAAGAGCAAAGTCAGATTTGAAATATTCATAAATTTTTTATAAATAGGTCACTCGAGTCTTTGGCTTTCCACCCCCACCACCACCCACCCATCCATGGGGCTCCTGCTCTTCCTCAGCGATACCCTCGGCCTCACAAAGATCCCCCCGCATATCCCAACCATCCTCTGGTCTTTTGCGGGCTTTACCTTTGTCCATCTCGTCCTTGCTCCCTGGATCTGTTCGCGCTGGTTCCCCGTTGCCTATGGTACAAAGAGTAAAGCTACCAAGAACAACTGGTTAGTGCCGCGGCACTGGGATTTTATTATAGCTGATTTTTGGCTTCTCGGATGACAGGGAGATACATGTAGTCTCGCAAGTTCATAGTATTATCATCGTTGCGGCAGCTTTCTACAGCATCTGGACCGAAACTCCAGATCGCGACGCAGACAGATTCTATGGATGGAGTAACACTACGGGTTTTGTACATGGCATCGCTGTCGGCTACTTCCTCTGGGACTCGCTCGACGCTATCGTCAACTATGTCGACTTTGGGTTCGTCGTCCATGGTATCGCGTGTTTGTTGGTCTATGTCCTCACCTTTGTGAGTTGATGTCCGGGTCCATGGTGACGTCGCATCGCCGGCTTGCGTGACTCCGTTCATATTGTGTTAAATGAGTCTTCGAATGATATTCCCTAATACTTTACTCCGTGCAGAAACCGTTTGTGGCATATTATGCTACCCGTTGCCTTTTATGGGAGATCAGCACCGTCTTTTTGAATATTCATTGGTGAGTGGTTCGGCATTGTGTTATTATGTTCTGATAAAGACGTCACTCATCGTTACGTCTGTCTAGGTTTTTGGATAAGACTGGTAACACAGGCTCGACCTTGCAGCTCGTCAATGGGCTTTTCCTACTTGTTGCCTTCTTCGGAGTGAGGCTGATTTACGGCGGTTACATCTCGACATGTTTCTTCATCACGCTCCCCAACGTCTGGCGTGACGTTCCCGTCTTCTACGTCCTCGTCTACGGGGTTGGTAACTTCATCCTTATGGGTCTGAATGTGTTCTGGTGCGTTCTTGCCCAATTACTCGGCGTTCGATCCATTTTTGACACATAAGCAGGTTTACGAAGATGATTGCCGCGTTGCGGAAGAGGTTCAAGCCCAAAAATACCGAGCGGACCGCTTTGCTGGGATCAAATGGAGCAGCTGACACCACAAACGGTGTACAATAGACCTACATTATTGGAAAACTGGTTGGAATACCACTAGACTATTCTCGTATTGCCCTTTCACCTCTCTACTCTGATTACCCACTCGGTTTTTCCTCTTTGTTTCTTTTTTTCAGAGATACGTGGATTAATGCATATTGATAGGTGGGATAATATATCAAGGTGATGTTTTTATACGGGTGCCAGCATAACGTCTCTAGAAACGCGGATGTAGTCAAAGGTGGGCTGTGTTTTACACTCTCATTGTGTGAAAGCAGCACGTATGATGCCCCGAACACGCCATTCCCAAGCGACGAGGTTAACACGTTTCGTGACTTCTACTCGGATAGAATCGGAGGAGTATAGGATGCAGTGGAGGTATGCGAATGCTAGCGCATCGAGGGGTGTCGGGTCGCTAAACAAAATCCGAATCAATGCAAAGTCCTACGACGCGTCTTTGTCAACTTACACAGAGCCCAAGAACCATTTGTCCGTGCCGAGGCGTTCAGAGAGAGCTGCAATAGCTTCGCGGTATTGCGTCATAATGGCAGCCCGAGATAACCGAGTTCCCCATGGCGGAAGAAGAGAAAAGTATCCAGTGAGGGGTGCAGGTGGTGGTGTTAGCAGTGTCGCGAAGGGATTTTGTTCTGGCCTGTTCGAGGGGAATAGGAGAGTATGCCAGTACGAAGGCTTTGGTTGTGCAAGAATCTATTCACACTGAGTCTGAAACCAATGACTAGCAACGAAAACACGTACCAGAGCAGCGTGAACCGCACCTTCGAGTAGTGATACCCAAGCTCTACTCTCATCTCTTGCACTTTCATCCATGTACCCTTCGTTTGCGTCTGCAGAACTGTCCATGCCTAGTTTTGCATCCACCCATGTAGGAATCATCCGCGCGGCCAACAATTCTCCATCCTGCTCCTCCTCTTCTTTCCTACTCCCACCTGACTGCTCGTCTTTGGGAAGAACCGCCTCCGAAAGTGGTACGTGTAAATTCGGCAAGTGACCTTCGAGAGCTCCATCGGGTGAAACATCAAACCGAACGCGAATGGACTTGAGACCGCGTAGTGCAATATATGCTTGCCATTTCAAACATTCTACGTCTGCGCTGAGAAGGTTGGGAATATTGTCCGCCGTGGGGGAAGTCCCAGTCGGTGTAGACCTGTCAGTTGAATTGTAGCCGTTCGGTGGGCTTATCCACAGCGTGGCAGTCTGTACTGGGCGATACTTGTTGGGTGGGAGAGGTATACGAGGATGTGTTGCCAAAGGGAATTTTGTTATGAACGCAGCGAGAGGTGCAGGGATTCGAGTCTTGGCCTCTGAGCCCATAGGTGAGTTGAGTGGGAGAGGAGACAAGTCGAAAAAGGCAATTAGATATAATCCGTAATTATTTATTGCCTTTAACACGTCAATGCTCACTTCCATCCCATATGTCAGAATTCTCCTCTCCTTCCCGTCCTTCAAGTCCTGCAAATCCAAGTCCTGCTGCAGAACAAACCCCCATTGCGCGTCCGTACAGGTTCACTTGGGACCCATCGTCCCGCAGGCCGGGGCCTGAGAGCGTGTCCGGTACAACGGAAGGACGAGGGGCGGATTACTTTAACCAGCCTGCACCTACTCCCTTCCCTCTGGGTGCCTTGAACACGTCGACGACGACGCTTTCTCTTGGTGCCCTGCCTAATGAATGGAGTAGCTCGAAATACGGCTTCCATGGTATGGATGACTGCCATTTTATCCCATATCAAGGCCTCACACTCATCACAACACCTCGGGACATTTACAGCGATATCTACAGTCCTTAATAACCCACACAAGAAGCAAGCTCCTCCCAAGCCGCACTCTTCCCTGCCAGCCGTACCTCCCGCAGACCTCCCGCGCGTCCGCCGAAAGGACTTTGACTCGTATCTCCGGGCCATTGCACCTGAATGGGAACAATTCGAACGAAACAACAGACTCGGACGCGAAGGTCAGGCACAACTCCATCATTCCAACTCCCAAGACAACGGCGATGAAAACGCCACCCCTCGTCCATCCATAGCTTCCGACCTTACACCCACAGCCACTACACCATCCCGCCGAACATCCATCATCACCACACCCTCTCGGACAATCCTTCCACTCGAAACCGTGCCTCCCGTGTTCTTTGAACATTCCTTCAACCTCGCAGATCCACTCACTTTTGCAAAAGTCACCGAGCAATTCGATAACGCCAGCCTTTCTCCAACAACACCCACGCCGAATTCAACTTCAACGTCATCAAGATCTACAACACCAGGGCCAGTGGATTATATAACTGATCCAACCTCTTCGTCCCTCTCACAGACCCCTCCTCTCCTTGACAAATTCTCCCATTACGCGGATACAGTCGAACAACACCTCGTACGGGAAATCTCTCTCCGGTCCACATCCTTCTTTGCCGCTCTTACGAACCTTCAAGACCTGCAATCTGAATCCGATGTTTGTTTAGATCGGATATCCAAACTTCGTAGTTTGTTGAGAGATGTCGATGAGAAGACCGCGAAGAAGGGGTTAGAAGTTGTGAAGAAGAGTCGAGAAGTGGAGAAGGTCGCAAGGGTGAGGGAATCTGTGAGAGGTGTTGTGAATGTTGTGAAAATGTCGAGAGTTGCGAAAGAGTTCGTTGGGGCTGGGCAGTGGGGGGAGGCGTTGGGTGTTGTGGAGGAACTGGAGAGGATGTGGGAGGGTGAGGATGGAAAGGAAGTGGAGAAGGTTGCTGAAGGTGTTGGGACTAAGTTGGAGACGATGGTTGAGGAGACGGAGGAAGAGGATGAACATGGTGTGCAGGAACGGAGGCCGTCGCTTGGGTTCCCGTTGTCTGCGCTTGCAGCATTTTCGGAGTTGCCGAATCATCTACGTGCGCTGACGCTGGAGATTACCACAAGTTTGTCACAAGAGTTGGTTGTGGTTTTAAGGCATGATCTTGAGGAACGTGTTAGCCGTGCTCGGGGCTCTCAAGACGCAAAAGTCAACGGACATGTGGATGATAAAGAGAAGGATGAAGGGTTGCGGGATAGATTGAAGCCCTTGCTGCAGAACTTGACGCGGACTAAAGGACTTAAGGATGCGATATCGAGTTGGAGAGAGGTTGTATTGGGCGAGGTGAGAAACGTGGTGAAGAAGGTGATTGACGGGTATGACAAGGAGTGGGACGAGGATAAAGAAGAAAATAGGTGAGTTATTTCCATGTGTGTTTGCCTCTCTTGAGCTCAAGTTGCTTTTCTCCAAGGGCTAGTTTAATCCAGCACTTAAAGGATATGGAGCACAAGGACTTCATGCCGATCCTGCAAGGGGTGTACAAACAGTTTTTGGCAGTCATTGAAGGCATCCAAGCACAAAATGACATCATTAATAACCTATTAGAATCAATACAGTGCGCATGCGATCTTCCCGTCCATCCTCCCCGTTAACATACCCCTTGCAGAACCACAACACTCAGGAAATACCCCACATCCAAGCCCTTGTCTCACCATAATGTCACTGAAGACCTTAGCGATCTCCTCTCCTCAACAACCGAACTCTCACATACAACCTCTTCCAAACTCCTACATGCACGTACCGATGTACACGCCCTCCTCCCTCTACCACACTTCCTTGCCTTATACTTCGACTCGATGGCCTTTGTCGTCAAATGCGAAGTCATCTGCAGACGTATGATTATTGGTCTGCGTGGTGTCGTCGTCCGCCAAGCCTCGATATATCTAAGTAAATTCCACCAGGGAAGAATTGAACGGTGTGCGAGGGTTGTGTTGGATGAGATGTGGAGTCAGGTCGAGGTTACCGGGGAGGTGCAGGGTGTTGTAGATGTGCTTGTGAAGTGTGCAGTTAGTGATGCCGAGGAGTTGAGAGTTGGTGCGGAGGGCGCTGCGTTTGGGAATCTGAATGCTATGAATGGGGTTGAGATGAATGGAAAAGGGACGGGGAATGGCACTTCTTCACCATCTCCGTCGAGTCCAACGCCCCGGACACCCACGGCGAGTTCGCGGACGCTACCTCCGACGAAGAGCTATGCAGAGTTGAGCGAGACGGGAACGGTGTCGACCTTGGAGCCAAAGGGTTCGAACAAGGGTAATGCGAAGCATTTGAAGGTTGAGGATCGGTCATATTACATTGTCGCTGCGACCGCGGAGGTCCTAATTCTGCTAGTCGATTACCTCAAAATTGTGATCAACCTCAGGTACGCAAGACTGCTCTTTTACTCCTCACCTGGAATCTGATTCACGGACTGCGAAATGTGACAGCACACTGACGAAAGATACCATCAACAAAGTTGTCGAGTTTCTAATGACGTTCAATTCCCGAACGTGTCAACTTGTGTTGGGTGCTGGTGCGATGAGGAGTGCGGGTTTGAAGCATATCACCGCAAAGCACCTAGGTTCGTCTTTCGTCATTGCTTCCTCCCATTCCAGAACCCCACCCTCTTTTCCACTTCTTGCACACTTTGCTATCTTGCTTCTTTTGCTTCCTTTTCTGGTTGTTCGGCAACGGGGAACAATCATTGGGGCAGAAGTAAAACCAGAGGGAGTCGAAGCCGCTGTGGGTCGTGTGCCACACCCCCAGCCACATCGTGACAACTTCCGATTTCCCGAGCCGCTGGCCCAACTCGTTTTTGCTCTTGTCTGCCTTCATGGTATTATGATGAGGCGTTTGATGACTGATGGGATTGTTTATTATAGCTCTGGCATCACAGTCATTGAGCGTTGTGTCAGAATTGATTCCATATGTGCGAGAGACATTTAGGAGGCATCTGAATCAAGCTGAAGCGGTTCTGTTGATCGATTTTGATAAACTGAAGAGGGTAAGTTGTTTGGCATCTGGTGGTGTTCTGGTTCTTCGTTTCTTTGCGTCTTACTGCATTTTACTTGTCATAAACTCCAATCTGGGGCGACGCCGTGTGACTGACTCATTTGACAAGTCTTCTTGTCGTTCTTACGGCTAACGCGTTTTTGTGCCTACATGGCGCAAGTTTGTTTAACACCTTGTTGATGAATTGCGCCTTGTGGATTCGTGGTGGTGCACGAGCATCTCTGCCATACCAGAGGAAGAGGTGACACCCGCAGCCGATTACTTGATAGCCAATGCAGGGGAACACGGCTAAGTGCCTTCTTCTCGCTTCAAGGCTTCCTGGCCTGGCTGGAATGATCATGCAGCGTCACACGGTACTCCTCAACGTTGACTGCTAAATTTTCCTGGATAGTTTATTTTGAGCCTCTCGCTTCTTCCATTCTACTGGTAATACGAGTATTGCGTGCTGACCTATGGACATGAGCAGGACTATCAAGTGCATCAGACCGAGATTCACGCGAAACTCATTTCGATCATGGGTGACAGGTTGACTGCTCATATTGAGTCCCTAAAGGTGTGTACCTCCTACCCTACACCGAGATATGGAACTGATGATAAATTTACAACCTTACTTGGTGTTGGGGTTATTTCTTACTCTCAATCTTTATCGACCTCCGCTAGGCGATAGATTGGAGTCAGCCGAGTGATGGCGGTGTTAATGGCTATATGCAAACACTAGTCAAAGAAACTGTCACCCTACACAAGGTCCTGTCAAGATATCTATCTGCGGCGGTTGTTGAGGTGAGAATGCGTCATTGTTGTTATCGTTTGTCTCTTCTGGTTTTCCTCGGCTATCCTGCGGCGGAGTTATGGGCCCTCTGCCACCCTTTCATTCCCTCCGAGGATCTTTTTTGATTTGCAAGTTAAATTTTGGCCCTTTTTTTTGTATCGAGCGATGATGGTGCTAATGATGGCTTTTGCACCATTGCGCACGTAGTACGTGATGACAGAAGTCTTCGCTGGGATCAATCACCGCCTGTCGGAGGTATACGGGAAGATTGAACTCCCTAACCAGGAGGCCAAAGCCAGGTGAGAGCTTCCCCGTCACAAAGTATGGTATCAGAGATCACATGCTGATCAAACTTGATGTATATTTTCTTTTGCATTTCTGTTCCTAAACGTGTGTGTATTGGCTCTTGACTACTTGCCCACTCCCAAAAACTTTGGGGTACTATTTATAAAACCCGCTTGCTTTTGCAGGCTGCTTGCAGATGCCAAGTTCCTACATAAGGAACTTTCTGGACTCAAGAATGTCGTAGCACCTATGGGAATGCTAGAGACCGTGGTCTCTGAGAAACAGATCCCACGTGCGAACGTGCCTATGCCCATGGCTGCCCCTACTCCAACACGTTCGAATATCCTGACGGCAAACCAGCGTCTAAAGGGGCTATTATCGCGGTCCAACACCAGTGCAAATAATACCAAGAAAACTACCGAGAACGATTTGCCCACTCCAAGCCAGGCTTCTACGAGTCCAAGAACATCGACTTCGACTCCTCCGCCTCCACCGCTACCGGCAAAGTCACTCACAGGCGGCCTCTTTATGCAGAACGTGTTCGCAAGTGCAAGCACGTTGGCCCTTGGAGGCGAAGCCTCTTCGGCAAATTTGGCATTGAACGCATCTACACCTTCCATTCCGGACCGTGTTCTGAGCACTTCTCCACCTCCTATCGATGGAGCTGAGTCTGACATGCAAGGAAAACTTACTGGAGCCTCGCCCTTGTTGCGCCAAAATGGACAGGAGGCCAGAACGCCTGTTGCGTCGCCTCGTATAGGATCGGTGCCAGAGGCTCCTTTGCCCGAGATACCGTCCACGGAACGAAGTCCCGATATGAAGGTGTGAGCAAGGGGCGTGGCGGTGGGTTGTATGTGGGTTCATTTTCTTCACTGTTCTCATTGAACCCGCGTGTGCATGTTATTTACTATCTTTGTAATCTCGTCCCTTTAATTGTGGTGGATGCATTTGAGGATATATTTTTCTGTTCGGATGGATTTCGTACATTCAATGATTTGAGATTGGGCGGCTTTCTTGCGAGTGCTGATATGTAGCGCGGTCAGCTTTTCTTGAATCGGGCTTACTTCTTGTGGAGATTGTGCTGCGGGCGAAATTTGGAGGCCCCAAGGTTTCCAGTGGCGCATTTGAATTTCAGCTAGAACAGATGCGCAGGAAGGCCAAGCTGTAAGTACCCTCATGGGCACTCCGACTAGAGAACCCGAGAGGTCACAGCAATCCACCTGACCTTTGTCCATCCCCTGTTGCCGCCCTCTTCCCTAGGTTTTGCCTGCACGCTGCATATATTTTGCCCCTCTCCGCTTCACTCCTAATGACTTAGTGGTTATGTGACTGATTCCGTTGCACAGACGATTAACGGTTTCTAGGGTAGAATAAACTTGTAATGGTATTCAATTTGCTTCTAGAGGAAATGGATGTGCACAATTTACGTAGGGAGGCTTCGATCGAGAAAAAGGATATAATGAGACAATATAGTCTCATCCTGACGTTTTGCCTTGATTCGTTGTTGCCTGGACAGTCGCATTCAGATGACTTGTTTCAAGTTTGCCGAAGAATGTTGATATATTTGGCGGGCGGCTATTGCGAGGTTTTGAACTAAAACGAGAACTTGACAACGCTTCTAGTGATGGATGTACAGTACTATAGAAAGTAATTCCGGTTCCAGTTCGTGTAGGCCTCATGCATCAATCAAGTTACCGGAGGCATGGGTCACTGCTGGTTGCAAACCACCCCTTCAGTCACTTTCGGGGTCCAAATCCAGGTTCACCTCGCTATTCCTTGTCACGGTTTTCTGGTCAAACCTATCGGTTACAGTTACCGGATTATGTACGCAATATGAATATTATCAGCATGCATGAATCTGCCGAAAATTGGAAATTCTTTCTATCAAGGGTGCGGGGAACATCAAGATACCCTAGAAATCCCGCAGCGAGTTGAGAAAACGAGTCAGAATCCAGTCGAGGAATGCGATGGACTCACGACCGCCCACCCGTTGTCACGAAAAAAGTTGCGAAATGCATGTTTGATTGGAGGGCCTGGGCCTGGCACAAAGGTTTCACCTGAACGAGGAGTAAGTACTCCAAGGATAAACTGGCCGCCCGGCACGCGTCACTCCTTATGCGGTGAAGCACTGGCCGCGCCCGTGCATTGGGTCTTTCGAGGTATTTCCTGGGGTCCAGAAGATAGATTCGGATAATGGAAACCCGGGAGCGGTGGTAGTCTGCGCGAGATGTTAGAACGGACCCGAGGGTTTATTCTTAACAATGGACAAGGAGTTGTTTGAGCTGCCTCGACCTCGTGTGTGGCCAATTTTCGAGGAAACGAAGAGAAATTCCACCCCAATCGGAGGTCGTTTTGAGGAAGTGATTGGTGAGGACCCTTCTCATACCTTTCCTCCCCGGCAGGGATGGGGATTTGGAAATACGGATCGGAGGTGGGAACCTGCTCGGTGCCCCGGAATCACCTGTTAGGATGATAGATCTCTTAGGTACATCTTGCTCATTGTGTGCACCTGTATCCGATGAGGACCGACACAGTGACTCTGAGGGATAAGATGGCGGTACTTCCGAAGTCTCCGATAGACATCTTCCGAAACCTGGGGCTGGTGAGAATGCCTTATTTACGAGATGGATGTTGGGCCAAAGGAGACCTTCGAGATGGTTGTCACTGGGATGGTCCATAGTCTATTATTGGATTTCAAACTTCGGCTCTAGTTCAGTAGATTTTTTTCACGCAATCTAATTTTTCTGGTTTCTCCAAATATCTGGTTTCCATCTTCGCGAAGCCGGAAAAAGCTCCAACGGATGTTCTAGGGCAAATGTCTCTCTTCGTGAGCTCGACAAGCAAGGGTGTCGTAAACAAAGAAAAGAAGCTATTATCAAGGTCGCTGAGTTGAAGGAAACTACGATCAGTGGTTACTGAGCCCTGAAGTCAATATCCCAGTTTAACCTCCGCCGACTCCACCCCTCTTTCGGCAAAGGGTGGTGCATCCTCAAAACTGGGTAACATGACTTTCTTTTCCCAAGATCATGACAATTGTTGATGCGTCCGCGAATACCTCGCAGCATGTTGGCGGCTTTTGGCGGCTGCCATGCTCCAAAACCTTTTGACTTTTTGACATTTTTCTCCCATGGTCCTGTATGGCCAATCGCCAATACATATTGAGCAATGTCAGATTAACATAACACGTTTACATATATGTGATTTCGCTGATCACCCGGTCAATAGGATGGGCATTTTGGGGGAGAGAGCTGGCAAATCCCGTTAACACTCTGCCTTGCGCTGCTTAGGGTTGCCGAGGTGTTCGCCGTGAGCGGGTCACATCAGAGCATGCACTTTTGTTATGCAGCACAGCCTGCAGTCAGAAACGGCGGATTACTAGGCGTCAAGACTCAGAGGGTGTCATCAGGTCCTAGAGTATTCATTCTGTCCAAAGATGAGCCCATTACTTTCCGAACAGCTCTCCATTAAGGTTATCTGCAAACTGGGTATAATTACAATTGCGTACTTGGCGACGTTACGATGGTTATCGGTGCTCGAAGTCTTGGAGGATTCACTACTCAATGTGCTTAGGCCCATTCGAAAGCACTAATTGAGCTGAAATCTCGCCGCATCGTCAAAACTATGAGGAACACATGATCTGCAAGAGACAGCATCATCATTACTGTGGCATCTCTGGGCCATTTGACAGGAGGTCATGCCCCATGCCATGGTGCCACAAGGAGGCGGGACTATAAGTGACCTGATCCCAAGTAATCAGAATGTGGGTGGTGGATAACGACATCCATCTGAACGTGACCTGGCGGCAGACCGATGTTGTATGACACCGCCTCAGGGGTCGAAGATTGTATTAGACCGTATTAGCACAGAACAATGGGGGACCTGATCTTTTAACACACCGCATGATGCACATGCTGCTGCTGCGCGGGGAGCGACCATTTGAGAGTACCACTTCGGTTCAAATGCCGTTTGGGCGCTAGCGTGACTCACCAAGGATATAGCAATACCCTCTCCAAGGGATAGGAGGTGCTTCGATGCAACCAGGGTCGAATCCAGATATCCATCTCACGGTATCCCAATAGCAGATAACAGTGCGAGGTGGTGATGAAAAGCAGCAGAAGCATCATTAAGACGCAAGTTGGCGGGGAGACGCTGCCGTTGAACGTCGAGCAACCAAGCGGCTTGTTGTACCTGTGAAATCTTTTTTAAGGCATTCATCGTCTCTATCGAGGGCACGACCCCCATTGTCCTATAATTAACCAGAGCTTCGATTCTGATCACAGCACTTAGCAAACAATGCCCCTTTGTCCTCCGACTAGGAAGTATGAGTCTTTCACTCCTGAACCAGTACTGCCAGACGAGAGTTAGATTCTAGTCGTGGAATATCCTAAAAAAAGCCCTAATAGAAGGCAGGGTGGTGTTATGGGTTCATGTTTACGGGAGAACCATCGCAATGGAGGGTCTTGTATAGCCAGAGTCAACAGCTTTGAGTAAAACACAATAAGGTGATGGGACAAATAAGTACATCGCTTCGCTCATTGTTTCGTATCGTTGTTCTTCTCCATCCTTTGCGAATTTACAGCGGAGAAGGGGGATTGTCTAGGAGATTCAAAGTCCCTATTGTGTACTAGATTTCCGAAGACGGCGTTCAGTAATCGGATTGCCCTCACAGGTTAGGAAGCTGCTCCCGTGGTAGCCTTGACACGGGTGTTCGAGAATCGAAGTCGAAGGATGTGAAGTATAACACTAATAGCTCACTATGAGAGCCATCATAAATAGAAGAGTGACCGTTGGGTAGTAAGTATGTGATGTTCGTTGTATGATGCGAGTGCGGGATAGGTTCAGATGAGCTCCACACGAAATAGCGGAAGCTGTCCTTGACTCATGATGAAGCGAGAGAAGAGGCGCGGGGACAGTAGCTTCGAGTGGATGGCGTCAAAAGGACGTTGATTGAAGAGGTACTCGAACTGTGACGGCGTGTAGGGTCTCGATCTGGCTGACGTGGTGGCGATAACCCAGATTGAGGAAGCAAAAAGGAGTGGATGATGTGATGGTGGGGTTATGCCGCGGGACAAGGGCAAGTGGATGAGTATTCGAATCGGTGACGCACCACCGCACTTTGTCTTGCATCATAGCAGAACGGCTTAAGAGTCCGTGCCGCCGACTGAGAGGTATTATGAGAAAGGCATGACATGTATTCCCTGCTATGATCAGAAAAGTGGCGCTGATGGAAATGCCCGTCGGAAGGGTACTCAAAAGATGTACCATCAGGAAGTCCTTGGGAGGTTTTTGCATGGGAAGACCATAAATTTAAAATTGTGACCGCGAGGACTGGAGCGGTTAACATGGTAAGTGCAAGTAGACAATCTACGTGTCAGTTATGATTCCATGCAAGTCATAGAAGGCAACAGCATGGGGTATGACGGTGATGGGCTCATGGGTGGAAAACGATGGACGAGTCAGGAATATGAGACGCCGAAAGTTGCGGGGTGAGATCGGCCGACATGTGTGCATCGTCCGACGCGGAATGACGGGGGTTTGGGTTAATAGCTTGAGATCTGGGGTCTGGGTGGTACGATTAAGTTGGGAAGGGTATTGCGTGCTTGATAGACGAAGGCAGTCTCTATAATGTTGTGTGTGCCGGTACAATAATCGCGAGTTTGAATTGGTATGGCCACAGAGCTCACAATCTGATTCATACATGACGTTGCTCACCGCTCAGCTTCCCACTCTGCAAGGGCCGCCTGCTACCCAAACGCGGTAGGGCAGCATCACACTGCGTTACGAACGATTTACCGATGAAATTGCTAAAATAGGATTTAACTATTTATTTCCTGGGGAACACTCTAGAACACGACCCTGGGCTGCCGGATCTCAGGGAGGTCGGAAAATACTGGAAAGTGTATGAACAGTGTACCAGCGGTAAGACTAGATGTCCTGGCCGGCCAACGGGGCATCCGTGTAGGCTAAAGGAGCATCGAGACGTTTGTGATCATGAGTGCAAAGAAGGGGCAAAAGCTTGACAAAGTAATACAGAAATTGAAAGGAGAGAAAAGAATTGAGACGAGCGAGAACGTGCACGCCACACGATTGCAGAGTTTGGTTAGCTTGTATGAGAGGGGTGAATTCGTAAAATAAAGAGAGTCATCTGATGCCGTTCTGAGGGGCTACGGGGAGGGGGGGGGGCAAACGTGTGATGGGGCGTGTGCTTTGGCCGCTGGCAGAGAGAGACGCGGGATTCGTAGCTGGTGAGGGAAAAGACTATTGGCAAAATGAGAGTTCTATTTAGCAGGACGCCCCCTATCGGTGCGACCAAGACCGGGGTTGTGGTCTGCAAAGGAGTGGGCAGTGCAGGAATCGACAGGTGATGGGTGCTCGGGGTCCTGGGGTGCCTGTGACCCGGAGTGAATAGAGGGAGTAATCTGGATATATTGGTGAGTCGGGGTCTGTGACATGTGTTACGGATGGGAGCATCACGTGTGTGACGGAACTGTGACTTTGATCAAAGTGGTCTAAATTGGTCAAAATGGGCATTTCCAAGGCATTTCAAAAAATTCGTTTTCCGTTGCGAATGTTGCGACCTCCCAGGATCTCCCTATATAAGCTTTGACTCTTTCCTTCCCATTACCCCGTCTCATCATCGCCCCAGGCTCCGCCCTCCGCTGTCTCCTCCGCCCTCTATCATCTATCGCTGCCTCTATCGTCCCTACATGTTCGAGGAAATATGCCTGGTGTGCGGCAAGCACCTCTTCGACTACGGGTATGCTCTCTACCTCCTCTCGACTTGACTCCCCTTCCCATTATCTCTCCCCTTCCAGGTCTGCTTATTGCAGTGATGATTGCCAAGGTCGTGATGCAACGTCCCCCTCGATCTCATCCTCCAGTAGTGCCCTCTCTTCACCCCATCTCGGCTATGCCAACGGCGGCGATGTGCCACCACTCATGCCTTCTGCTCTTGGCACTGCGCTCAAGAACATTCGTGGCCGTGAAACATACCCAGGTTCCTCCGCAACCTGGTCCAGCATGGTTACCGATGACGAGGAAGAAGATGCCAGCCTCACTGTCCGGAGTGAGTACACCGAAGGATCTGAGCTGGTTGAAGAAGGCATCTCCAAACAATTCGGCTTTCCATACCTCCTGAAGCCCTCAGCCCTGCAGTATGCCCGTCGCCCATCTGGTACCAATAATCACTCCACCGTTCCCCACGTCCATCGACGCATGTCCTCCTCCAACTCTTCTTCTGCACACGTGCGAGGCATCCCACGGAGCGCCCCCCATCCTTCGCATTCGTCGACCGAAGATGAGGAAGCTTTTTCTGACCTCGGCTTCTCCTCCCGAGACAATCTAGACACGGAGGAAAGTGACGCCCCCTCGGAGAAGGGATCTGATGGGGGAAAAGCTAAACTAGATGCTAACAAGACGAAGCGGAGCCGTAACCGCGCAAGTCTGCCAGCCTACTTTTCATTGTTGCAGATCACCTCGCCAGGCAAGGAGCCACCACGATCATCTCCCATCTCTACATCATCCGGGCGTACTATAGCTCGTCCCTCTCCTCCCACTCCCAAGTTGCCGCTTGCGTCACGGCCGCCACCACAGGTCATCGATAGCAACCCACCAGCTTCCCTTCATGCCACTCCGAGGGGACGCCGTCGTGTCCCTGGGGAGTCCAGCAGCAGTCACCGCTCCGATTCGTCATTCTCCCGTTCTCGCTCCCGAGCTCGCAAACTGGGGCCTGAGATAATGCCGCGCTTGGTCGAGCAGGATTTACGCCTCGGGTTTGGTGGAAAGGAGGACTACGCGGACTGGTCCTCAGTGCCAGGCCAGCCCCACCGTGGCAGGACGACAGTCCGGAGGAACAGTTCACCACCTCCGAAGATATTACTTGGAATGGAAGATCGCGGCCGCACTCTCGCCGCAGTGTGTCAGGCTGAGATTTACGACAGGTCTCAGTCTGGCAGCAGGAACCGTGAAAAACTAAAACCGCGCGGGCGGACTCGTGTTGAGGATCTAGACGGTATCGGATTCTCGACAGATGCACCTGGATTCGGGAATGGACGAAGTGGCTTGGTGGGGAGGGAGCGCGACCGAGAACGTGAACGCAGTCTGGGTTTCGTTGCGCGTGTCCCCCTTTAGATTGATTGCACTCCTCTCCAGACTTGATCTTTGGGCGGCATTTGTCGCTCACATCACAAAAAATTCCCCATCAATTTCGAGCCCCGCCAGGGGGGCTGGAACATGGGGCCCATTCTCAGTTATAAAATATCCAACAGGACACCCCACTTTTTGTAACATTCGGAAAACCATCACTCAGCAATCGTACCTCAACAAACAGTCAGCAAGTTTCGTCTCGTCTCGTCATGCCACGTTCCGCCTGCATCCTCAAAATTCCTATGTTGTCGTTATCGCAATTACCCCATTTAGTTTCTTCTCCGTTGTTGGTTAAAATCATATTTTGTTCCATGAAAACGCAATTATCCTAGTATATTATGTCAAACATCAAGCAACATTTTTCTCGACCATTCTTCGCTTCGCTGCGGAGAGCACTGGCTCTTTGCATCTCTCTCTCTCTTTTTTTTTTTTTTGAAAAGTTTGCGCCGCATATCACACCATTGGGGCAATTCATCTACTAGTTTCGCAGCATCCACTCAATGACTTGGCATCTCCATATCTCTCATAGTCTGTGTCGTATAGTATCTCGCCGTCTTTTGTGGTATCGTAGCAATGAAGGTTGTTCAAGTTAGTTGTGGCATAGTGTGAAATGAAAGAGAGTGGAGAATCGGTGAGTCAGAGGACAACGTGTATCGATTGTTGGAGGAGGAAGAGTTTAATTGGATTTCTAAAAGCGGGTGATTTCGTGCGAATAGAGCTGGAGGAGAAAACGCAGATTGCCCTGAGGACGGCTAGAGACTGTCCATCCACAACCACCACAGTGTACTGAGCAGCTTGCAACCATTGATTCTTCTACATCCCATATCCACCCAAGGGAGGCTCAACCCTCCGTCGATCCGCCCCCTGCCCTGGAACAACAGTCTGACGACTCAAGACGGGCACCGTCCACGACGCATCCGACGACCAGTCTCATCCCAGCTACTCGCCCCCGATCAGACCTCCACCAACCAGACTCCCCCTCTTTGCTTGACATCATCCACCCCCAGGCCACTGGTGAGTTTGTCCCCATCACCCCACTCTGGCCTTTGCCACTGCATGACTAATTCGTCTCTCTGCTCTCTCGCTCCCGCCCTTTTTCTCGCGCTATTCACTAACTACCCTTGTCATCATCACCCGCCTACCCCCCTACCCGCCTCTTACCCACTCTCTCCCCGGCAGACCCCGAATATACCAGGGCTCGCAAGCGACAGAGAGTCGACCACAACCCAATTTCAACTCTATCTCCCTTTCCCTCTTCAACCACAATATCCGATCTCCCTTCCCCTGCTCCATACTCCCTTCCTTACCACATGTCCTTCTCAGATTCTGATCAGAATTCAAACTTGTCTGTTTCACCTCACCTCGCTGGCCCGAGTTCCGTAGCCAGCGGAAGTATGGATCCTGTTGCTCCAATCAATGGCCGAACAGGTATGACCACCAATGGAAATGGCGTCGTGTCTTCCTCAGGCCCCGCTACCAATGGTTCCTCGGGCGGTACGGGGTTAGTGTTGGGTAATGGGACCGGGAACGGGGTGACGAAACATGGCAAAGCTCCCGCAGTCGCGACTGTCAGCCTCCCTGGTACTCTGCTGTATGAGGACTCTTTTGTGGACAGGGAAGAGTTTGTTCGTCTTGTGATACAGAGTCTAAGAGATGTTGGATACATGTGCGTATGGCGCCCATGCTTAGGGATGCTGTCTCGGTCCTCCGCCTTTGAATCGCCTTGCTCACTTGCTTTGTTGTTACTGTTGCTCTTTCAGTGAATCTGCTGCTACACTCGAAGCCGAGTCGGGTTACTCGATGGAGTCGACCGAAGTCTCACAATTCAGGCGTTATATTCTCGATGGAATGTGGTCCAAGGCGGAAGCCACCTTGTCGCGCTTGTTCCAAGGGGATGAAGAGGGGCTATGTGTGAGTTCATGCGTGTGTTTGCGTAGCTGTGGAGTTATTCTTACACGCGCCCTCCAGGATGCGCGATTTCTGATAAGCCAGCAAAAGTATTTGGAATTGCTGGAAGCCAAGAAGACCACGGCTGCGCTCCAGGTTCTCAGAAATGAACTGGCGCCTATGAATACCGAGACTGAACAACTACACACCCTGTCAAGGTAAATACTTCGCCTAGTTCTATCCCTGCGATAAGGCAGTTGTTTTGACACAACTTCTTGTTATCAGCTTTCTCATGTGCTCTGATCCTGAAGAGTTACGGCAACGGACTGGCTGGGACGGTGCGTCTGGGTCGTCGCGGAGCCAACTACTCAACGACCTCCAGCGTGCGTCTTTACATTTCTTACGTTCTCGTATCGTTCAGGGCTGAGCTGTAACCTCGTTTTCACAGACTATATCCCATCATCCATCATGATTCCCCAACGCCGCCTTGCCACCCTTCTCCATCAAGCACGCGAATACCAGCATTCACGATGTGTATATCACAATTCACCGCTAGAGTCATCAACATTTTCATTGTACACTGATCATCATTGTAATAAATCCGCGTTCCCGAACACGACGACAATTATCCTGCAGGGGCATACAGACGAGGTGTGGAATATGCAGTGGAGTCATGATGGGACGTATTTGGCGACGTGTGGAAAGGACAAGACAGCCATTATATGGAAGGCAGGGGTGCATTATTACTTTTTCTTTGTTTTGGGGTTTACCTGGTCGCTGACCTGTTGTTTTGGATAGATTTCCACAGAAACCGGCGTTCCGATGCAGGAATGGTCGACACACCTGATACTGCGGGATCATCAGTATCACGTCGGGTGTCTCGCATGGTCGCTGGACGATTCAATACTCTTAACGAGTGCAGAACATCATATCAAAATGTGGAATGCTCAGGTTGGTAGTCTTCCAACTTCATGGTTAATCATTTATCTCCATATGTCTGCTTTCCTGACTATCAACCGGTTTTAACAGACTGGTGTGTGTATCGAGACCCTGACCGAACATACGGAGACTGTCACTGCACTGGCGTGGCTTCCTGATGGCTCAGGCTTCATATCAGGCGCTCTGGACGGCAAAATCATTCACTGGGTGAGAACTCCATTTATTCCTCGTTCCTATGACCTGGAGGGTGGCACACAACTTCTTGGACTTCCTGGGGGACCTCCACAGTGCCTGCCCATCTGCCGGATATTTTTGAACCGATTGACTGACACGTCTCATTTTTGTTATTAATAATAATAGAATGCCGACGGGAAGTTACACGAATCATGGGGAATGACGCCAATTCGAGTAACAGATCTTGCCATAACTCCAGACTTCACACGTCTCGTTACAATTGGGATGGATCGCAATCCTTCACCCCCCGAGCCGTCAACAAGACCTGGTGTAGCGGTCCAGGTCGGCTCTGGTAGTGATCAAGCCTCTGGGACTGGACCCGGCAGCGGTGCTGGTGCTGGTGGTACCGCCCATAGTAGTGGCGTGAGGAGCAGCAACAAGATGATCATTTATGATTTGGCGACGAAACAGCCAGAGTTGTGAGTGGGCTTATCTTTCCTTTTTTTTATGAAGAGAAGTTTGATTTGAGGATTGACCGATACTTCGCCATTCGTTTCTGTTTTTGGCTTTGTTCTCCCTGCAGTACCGTTGCTCTGGAAGGCGAACTTACAAGTGTCAAGATATCGCAGAATTCACGATATGCCCTTATCAACCTTGCCCCCGACGTGAGACTTTTTTTCTTTTTGCTTTGCATCGCCGCGGGTTGTTCATTGATTTCGCTTCTGCGTTTTGTGCTGTTAATTTGTTTAGGAAATCCGGCTGTGGGACTTGGATACGAATCGCGTGGCGCGAAAGTACACGGGACAAAAACAAGGTCGGCACGTCATCCGGAGCTGTTTTGGCGGAGTGGATGGGAACTTTGTTGTCAGTGGAAGTGAAGGTTCGTCTTGTCTCCCTTATCTCTGCCAATATTATCCAATTATTTGCCCATCTCCTTTCCTTTTCCTGTCGTTTCGCGGTTTCCTCCATCTATCGTTGTCCGACCGCCTTCTATTGATGCCTTCTCCCTAAAATTCCCCTTTGAACCCTAATTTGGTTTGATATATGACACTGACATTCTTATGTTATCTGGTTGAACGGATAACAGATAGTAAAGTGTACGTGTGGCATCGCGAATCTGGCGTGCTTTTGGAAGAGTTGGCTGGACACGGAGAGGGGAGTGTGAATTCTGTCGCGTGGAATCCGAGGAATGAGAGGATGTTTGCATCGTGCTCGGATGATCATACAGTCCGGATATGGGAGGCACCGATGCCTGTAGGCAGTTCGGAAGGGGATAGACTTCAGCATGGAGCAGGAGGTTCGGGACTGGGGTCGGGGTCGACGGTGATGTCGAATGGGAAGGGAAAGGGGAAGAGTGGGCCGAGGCAGAGATGGGATGGGAGTGGGCCGAGTAATGGTGGTGCTGAACCGGGTGAGGCGGCGACAGTTGGGGAGGCTTCGTCGGCTGGTGGCCGTGATTCGAGTGCGAGTTGACTCGAGATGGTTTTGTGGTGAGGGGTTTGATAGTGACTGGTGCTGCTAGTGGTTGTCGCTATTACTCTCCCCACATACCATTCCGTTTGGTTGGTGGGTCCTACACCCACCGTCATAAGTGACCCCTCCCTTTGTGGTCATACAAGATGCAACTTGGGTGCCTTCACAGCACCTTTACGCGCCTCCCCTACCCTATATCACTACTTGCTCATCCTCTCACACCTCGTCATGGCAACCTACAATACACAACTCATTTTGCATCTTTTCACAACATGCTTAACGATCACCTACAATTCATTTCAAGTTGTTCTACAGTATATTTTACATTCATAACTCGTTCAACTTTTTCATCTCAACCAACACTCATGACACGGCTCAGGTTTTCATTCATTATCTTTTTTTTTTGTTCTTTTCTTTGGCTTTCAACTCTCTAAATGGCCTCTTGCCCTCCCCTCTGGTTTGCTTGCATCGCCATAGTTAGGTAGTTATTGTACAAACCGTCCATGTTGGGTGTGTCCGTCCATTAAATCACCTACTCGACATGGCCGGAGAATGCGAGTCCCTTAAGTCCGAACTCCGGGGAAATTATCGAAATCGTGGGGTTTGAGGAAGCGCAAGTCCGTGTGTGGGGTAAAGGCACCACCATTCTGCGGTTGTTAGAAACGGGTTGAAATTTGAAACTTGGGGTTTTCTGATCGGGAACTATGCAGCATGCATGCTCAACGAGTTAGTACTGCATATACACTTCGAGGGAATTGGATCCGAGGAGTTTTCTGGATTGGCTACCGGTCCGCGCTGTTTACTTGATTGGTTCCCTCTTCCTGCAACCTGGACTATGGCGCTTACCCCACCTGCATGGGCATATATCAGACCCTGTGACGGTTCGCGTTGCATACCCTTTCTGTGGTAGCGGTTGTATCCAATAAGTTAGCCGAGAGGTATGATTAGAAGTTGGCTTTGAGATACATATTTGTACGATTCGGCTGCTTGAATTGGAGTTCCCCGCGTTCTGCCCCTCGGCTTCACCGCTGTAACTCGACTGATCAACTCTACATCTACCTTTATCTACCATGTTTATGGTCTCGCGACTTCTTCGCGACTTCTTGCGACCACGCAACTGGAGTCACGAGGACTCGATAACTACTGATTTACTTTAGCGTTTGGCTGACATGTGGTTTGATGGAATGGTTCTCTTCCAATTTTTTTTCTCCATGTGTAGCGTGTACTTGGCACGTAGTCTCTCTCCTCTCCCTTTTTTTTTTTTTTTTTTTTTTTTTTTTTTTTGAGTTCTCGGGGGGCGATGGCCGTGAATGCTGTGATTTGCTGGATTTGGGTTTTCGAGGTGGTCTAGCTGAAGGGCGTGTACTGGTGCACTACACTGAGTGACAGTGGCAGAGTTGAGCCCCTTGGCTTGGAGTTTGCTGCCGAACTTGATGAGGAAAATAGAATCGGAGTCACGTCAGAGGTGGTCAGATTTGTCTTCGTTTTGTATACACCCTCACTGGGCAATTATGACGATGATATGTAAGTGCAAGAACTTATTGGTTGAGCGAGATCATCTCCTAAGATCACCAAGTCAGTTTCTGGAGTGGTCATCTGTTTAGTACGATTGCATAGTACCACCACTCGAACACAAGACTCCTCAATGTGGAGAGTGCGGCGGCACTGACCTATGATGCATTGATGCAGGATCGCCACTGCGTAATCTATGACCTGATAATGATGACACTGCTGGCTCCATTAATATCAATTGCGATCGCCCACTACTAGCTACCATACCCAGTTGTGGTTGGCTGTGTTGAGGTTGCGGGCAATGGTATGTCACAGTAAGATGTTGTCATAAGCTTCCATTGCCATGCTCTAGATTAGTTCGGTCCCGCGGAATGAAGACATATAAGGTATAGTGAACAAGACTCGTTTACGGTGGTTAGCCTTTGGTTTCCTATGGAACCTCTACCATCTCAATTCAAATGCGGAGTTTCTAAAATCATGTTGTGGTGAACACCGTGCACAGAGCGAGATCGACAGTCGATATTCATGGTAGCATTTGAGGATATGCCTTTGTATGCTCCGAATCGAAAACGCATTAGGGCATATGTGGGGAGATGAATTGGGTGATAGAAATAGGAGATCTCATTTGGAGCTATGGCACAAGGTCTAACGGGACCGAGGGAGGGGGCCGCGAGTACGATGGACCAGGATGGACCTGAAGTGAGCTTAATGTCCAGAGACGGCAATCCACAAGTCGGCCGGAATGCAGGGACCCTATACGGACATGTTCCTGTTTTCCCCATGTGTAGATGAGAGCGTGGTCTGCGCAGTGTCGACGTGACATTGATTGACAGTCCATTGACAAAGAGAGCAGTCTGGGAAAGTAAGGCGTTGAGAAAGAGAGGAATGAATTACGGAAGTAATTGAAATGGGTGTGGAAATATGAACGTTAAAGCCGCGTAAGCGTGGAAGAGGATAGCACTACAATCGATTAGCGGTTAACCAATAGAAGAGTGCTCAGGACCCAGTGGAACGGTTGGAACATGAACAGCAATGCAGGGATGAAAGATGAATGGGTCACATAACCCAAGGGAAAGTAGGGGAAGAGAAGAAACTATCACAAATATGGATATGCGACGGTGTCACTGGTAAACGATCGACTGAAAAAGCTAGTACCGATAGTATACATATGGCGAACACTGGATATTCTATAATGGTAAATGCTGAATGGAGGAAAGACGAGGTGTCCAAAGAGAGACGACGAGAATAGGATGTTACACTGGGCGTTGAGTGACTGGACGTTGAGAGTATGCACGGTGTTTCGGCACGAAAAGAGAAGCCATGGGATCTTTCTTGATCGGCATGGCCAGTTTCGTTGGACGAGCGTCAGCTGACGCACCGGAAGAAGAAACCACTGGTGGAGTTTTTGCTGGTGGACTTCCTGACTGCCTCGGAATCGTTGTGGTCGTTGTTGTGCGGGGAAGTGCAGATCCAGGGCTAGGTCGGGAAATCGGGGAGGATCTTGCGGTTGAAGATGGGCGGCATGCTGATGAAGGGGAAGGTCCCGTAGGGGAAGCCCTTGATGGTGTGTTGCCTGAGCCGGAGATTGGGCGTTTGGGAACGGTGTTGACGGAAACTCGACTTGGTATGATTGATGCGGATGTCGGCATAATGGGACATGAGGGCTGAGAAAGAACACGATAGGACTTGCCGTGGTTCATCGGAGGAGTCAGGCGTGAATGATACATAGCCTTCTGAATTCTTGAAGCTTCGGAGAGTGTCTTCTGAAGCAACGTCTTCGGTTGGACGGGTGTGCCCCCTGACAAAGGAAAGTTACTTCAGTGAGCCACTGACATGAACCTGAAAATTAGTGCTTACACCCTCCAGTTCTTGGACGCTTAGGTGGCGGAACTCGGTCAGTGAGTTTGACTTCTCGTTCTTTCTTGCGTTCTTCTGCTTCCATGCGTTGTGCCTTGAGCTTTGACCCGAGTCTTTCAAAACGTCGCTCCTCTTCGTGTTTAAGGGCCTGTTGCGCGGACAATGAGCTTAGTACAAAGATAGGGGCGCAAAGCCGAGCACAGGAGCTCACCATATAACGTTCTCTCCATGACGCTGGTTCTAATGAATCGTCATCTAGGTATTTTTCTACAGCAGTGGGGTATTTTCGAGCACATAACTGCATCCAAATCTCTGTAGGGATAATAAATCAGATGCTCCGGAGAGTGACCGCAGCCGGATTCGTACCGAGGGTGTCATCTTGTAGATGCTGTAAATGACATCAGGGAGAGTCGTTTTACCAAGAAACTTATGAGCATACTGGGGATGTTTCTTCTAGTTTTGAAAGTTGTTCCGCAGAGCATCGTTCTAGGATTGGTTTGACCAAGGGATAACTCAAGTCGTCACCGAGAGTTGTGATGGCTGGATGCATCTTCAGCAGGGAATAGGGCTCGGGGTTGACGTTTACGCACACTCTACACATGACGCTGCCACTGTAAGCATCAGTTAGGTGCGGTTCATTGAGGAAGGAATAAAGAATTGCGCACCTCGTTGGCAGAGCTGTACCAGCCTTGGCACCCGGCCATTTGCGGGTAACTGGATGTCGCTCATGATATTATAGGGTTGGGGGGGGGTTGCTTTCCTGCGTCGTATATACGGATAAATGTGAGTCTGGAGGCGAGGGGAAAGGCTATGGAAGTGGTGCGTGAGGTTCTGACTCTGTAGACATTCAAGATATCAATTCCACGTCTGACGATGCCGAGTTGCCTTTTTTAGGCAATTCCATCTCCATGCCTTGGATTGTTCCATTCCTCTTGTTTCTCATCACACCATCCTATTAGTCCTTACTGGAATGCGTTGAGTGCAGGTCTTTTGTGACCCGACCTTTCTCATGTGAGGGATGTGTACCAGTCCCGGAAATCTCTAGCTGACGTGTGGCATCCTCACACAATCACTAGTTCAGACCTTCTAGACGATATGCCTGTGTTCCATACATCTCTAAAGAAGTCTCGATTATCGTTATAGCCAGCAGATGTCGAACATAATTTATACTCCAGTTTACACACAGTCCAACGAACCTTCTGACTGCGGATCCTCCTGACGAATCCTATTCCATCTTACATCAGCAGAAACTACGCCACATGCCATTCCACGCTTAGCAGGGTGAAGGCAGAAGGTTATCCTTACGGTAGATGCCACCATACAAATTTACGTTCCGAACGGAATAGCGGTATTGCAGGCAACCTCAAAACTGAGGACCAGAATTTTAGGTTATGGTTGTGGCTGTACACTGTCAGAGAATTGCATGCTTAGATGAGGTACATTTGTTCAGAGGGCTCTTGCTCCGGTTCCGAAACCAGCCTGAAAAAAGCCCCGGACTCGCCACATTTTACTGAAACTGTCACGATTGGGTAGGTTCCAGAAAGACGGTGTCAGAGGGCAGCTCCTAGACGGGAGACATACGAAGTGAGTAACGAAGCAGTTTTAGTCGGCTTTCGGACTTCCAAGGTGTTTCTCATAACCCTCAACGGTGGCTCTACGTCGATGATAGAAAGGAACCAGGAGTAAGGGGTTGGTTATTTCCGGCGGAACGCCTCTACCGCTTAGGGGAAGATTTCAGGAAGCCACTGTTGAAGAACCTTATCTTTGGTGGCAGGTCGGGGAAGAACATGTTGCCTGTCTGCTGGCCGAGGCCGCAGAGAGGAAAGGAGCCTGGTGTATCATAAAGCGATCGTCGGGAGAACCGGATACAGGATCTGAGGGATTATACAACCTCATGGGAAGAGTATTGTGGATTCGGACCCAACGTTTCCGAGGAGAAACTGTCAGTTGAGATTTAATTGAACGGTGATAGTAAAGGAAACAGGACCCCATCATGATCATGAAACATATTTTCGCAGCAGTTAAGCCGTTGAAAGGAAGCCGGAGGCGTGGCGATTATGGTCTTCTGGACCATTGTCGTTTCCTAAAAGACGTAGCAGATGCCCGGCCACCGCAATTCGCTCTGGGATATGCCAATACCAGAAGTAAAGCCAAGAATGCACCGCAGTATACGGTCTAGGGAATTTGGCGTGCCGAGGTAATATTTACGAACAGACCCGTAGCGATGGAGAGTGATTGATAACGGTAGTCATCAGGAGGATGCCCCAAGTTCCGAGACGGGTCGATTGTGATCAATCGCAGATGGCGAAATACCCTTGATAGTGTACACATTAAAGCTGAAGATACACGTAAACAAATGGACACGAAGGAGCTCGCGAATACCTAATCTTCTTCATCGGAAAGTTGTTGTTGTTGCTGTTCTTGGGCTTTCATCGCACCGACGATATCGTCAGATTGTCCTTTTTGAGCAGCCAAGCGCTGTCCTGCGAGAACTATTAGCAAGCGACTGTGCCGCAAGCACCCACGAGGCGTACGAATAAGGGTATGAATGGCTTCCTGGGTTCTTCGTTCCAGTTTTGCCAACTTTTTCTCCATTTCGCGTTTCAAATCCCAGTTCGGCCGTTTCGGAGCTATGTTGAAGACATCCTATGATCACATATCAATTAGGGGATGCATTCGGTAACGAAATGATCGTCTAACATACCAGCTCTTGTGCCTGCCGCACTTTGTTCTCCTGAATTATTTTCTCTGCTAGACCCGCCACGTCCTTTTCGACTGTATCTTCCATCTCGACGTCGTCATCCCTCGTACGTTTTTTGATGGTTCGTGATTCTGGATCGAAGTTTCTCGGTTTGAATAGCGGCTCGGCAGTACTGAGGATTCGTGAGCTCGTTGACGGATGTACATAGCATACTTACTCACTCGTCGGGCACTTCTCCTGCCTTTCGCTTCCTGAGCGCAATGAGACGCGCTTTACGCGCTTCTGATGCTTCAACTAATGACATGAGATAGGTATTTGTGGTGAACGGAGTACAAGACGTTCAACAACTTTCCACTGCTCAAGCCCGCTGACTAAGCTTCTGATTGCAATATTTCTGACATTGACAACCCCGATTGGACACGATCCTCGGAGCGGAAACATAACCTTGGCTGCAGTTTCTACCCATCTCCTACCACAAAATTAGGGGCTAGACCATTACCGGCGCGTGATTTGTTGAACAACAAATAGGTGGTACCTATCTTCTCGGAATACGAAACCGGCAGGAAATGTTATGCGCCTGGTGTAGGACGTACCTCCAGATTCTTGATGCTCCCCAATATGGTCGCGCTGTTAGGAGTGCCCAAAGATACATACACTCAACGGCATCAAGGAGTGCTGCGCAGAAAAGGATAGTGATGGAGGAGTACCCGTGCGACGTGATACGGTGTGTCTGTCCTCGCCCTTGGGCACAAGTTCCTTACTTATGGTTTCACATCAGGAACTTTTCCATAATTGCACATATAGGTACATATACCATTTGCGCCTTGCTTTATGTTACTAAATAGTACAGAATACAGATCACGGAAAGTCGACTCTGGCAGACCGGTAAGCTCTAGCATCTACTGTCCTTAGGTTTTCCCTGCTGACTTCGGCTCTTTCTTCAGGCTCCTTGAGGTTTGTATCCTCCCTTGACTCTCTATTACCTGCCTGACGCCAAACGCAGTTGACCGGCACCATTGAGAAGAAGCAGGTTGGGAGAAATCGACAAGTTTTAGATAAGCTTAAAGTCGAACGAGAAAGGGGCATTACAGGTGTGTCTTCAGGTTTTTGTCGTTGAATATAATATTGACTGGTGGCAAGTCAAGGCCCAGACTGCTAGGTACGAGTCTACCCTTCACTACCAGCTTCCGGTGTTAAATGCCTCTCACAGCATGCTCTACACTCATGGAGATCGACAACATCTTCTCAATCTAATTGATACCCCAGTACGGCCCTTCGATAGAACTTCCGCGATGTATCCATCTAATCCGTATCGTAGGGTCATGTAGATTTCGCCTGGGAAGTTTCGCGGTCGTTAGCCGCTTGTCAAGGAGCCCTTTTGCTGGTATGCCCAGTTTTCTACACAGTAACACGCGCTCTATTGAACACATTCTTTTCTTAGGTGGATGCAAGCCAAGGCGTTCAAGCGCAATCACTGTCCGTCTTCCATAGTGCGAAGGAAAGAGGTCTCAAAATTATACCAATCCTGAATAAGGTTCGACATTCTGTTTGAATATAACTCGAACTCACGGTTCAATGATAGATAGACCTTCCTGCTGCGCAACCTGAGAGAATCGCGGCTCAAATAGAATCAATATTTGGAATTGATCCTGCTGAGATTATCAAGATTTCTGCCAAGACTGGTCTAGGTGTAGAAGCAGTTCTTCAGGCAATTATTGAACGTGTTCCACCTCCGACGGGATCAGAGAAGGAACCATTTAAAGCCTTCTTGTTTGACTCGCTATACGACAAGTACCGAGGTGTCATTTCACTCATAAACATACAACATGGCGTATTAAAGAAAGGTTAGAGAACTTCACGTTAACCTTCGTGTAGGACGCCCTAAAATCTGCACCAGGGGATAAGATAGCTTCATGTTATACTCGCAAGAAATATGAAATCACTGAAATCGGCATCATGCACCCAGAGGAGACTCAAGTTCAGGCCCTATATCCAGGCCAGGTCGGATATATCGCTTGCAACATGAAACAACCGTCAGAAGGTACTGCTTTGTCCGTGCCAGCTATAGTAAAAGTGCTAATCCAATCTTTCCTTGCAGCTCACATTGGTGATACCCTTCATCGGGTGGGCGCTCCCGTTGATCCGATGCCTGGGTTCAAACCCACGAAAGCCATGGTCCGTGTTGCTTCCTCGCATCTGACCTCATTGTGCTTACAGATTCCAGGTTTATGCTGGTGTGTTTCCTATTGACAATAATGATTTCCCGAAACTAGAAGAGTCTATCAATCGTGTAAGTGCCCGTGGTTTCTGCTCGAACCACATCTTACACCCTCCTTAGTTAACCCTGACGGACAAAAGCGTTACTGTCCAAAGGGAGTCATCGACAGCTCTCGGGCAAGGTTGCCGACTTGGATTTCTCGGCACACTACACATGGACGTGTTTCGACAACGGTTAGAAGATGAGTATGATGCCAATATCATAATTACTGCTCCAACCGTCCCGTACAAAGGTAAAGATCCAAACACACGGACACCTGCTCAGTAGCTCATGGATTGGCTTTACCCTAGTTATATACTGGCGTGATAACAAAGAGGTCTACGTCAGCAATCCAACCGACTTTCCCGATGTAAACGATTCAACCCTCCGAGTCAAAGAAGTGCAAGAGCCGATTGTCAAGGCTTCCATCATAGTCCCCGAAGGCACGTATAGCATCAGTACCTCAGGCACGGACGCGACTTATTCCCTACTCAGAATATTTTGGCGAAATGTTGGACCTGTGCTACTCCAGACGAGGCGAGGACATGGATCACAAATACCTCGACTCTGGTACCGCTTCTTCCTCTCGCATCATGCTCACATGCACCCTTCCCTTGAGCGAAATCGTCTCCGACTTCTTCGATCAACTTAAGAGTCGTAGCTCAGGCTTCGCTAGTTTCGAGTATGTCAAAATTACCTATTTTCCCTACTTCAGCTGATGACGCCACCCTCAGCTACGAGGACGCAGGATACAAGAAGAGCGATCTTGCTAAGATGACTTTCCTGTTGAATGGGAAGGCTGTTGACGCACTAGCGATTATTGTCCATAAATCGGCTCAGGAAACAGTCGGAAGACAATGGGTCAAGAAGCTTCGTGAGTTGTTAAGTGATCCAGCCGCGTTAGTATCTACTGACACCATCACAGACAAGGTCATTCCCAGACAGTTGTTTGAAGTTCCCATCCAAGCTGCAGTTGGAAAGAAGGTCATTGCCCGAGAAACGCTCAAAGCTCTTCGAGCAGATGTCACCGCTGGTCTATACGGGGGACATTACGAGCGTAAACTCAAGCACCTCGAGAACCAGAAAGAAGGAAAACGCTTGATGAAGAAGCTGGGCAAAGTGGAGTTGCCACAAGAGGCATTCTTCGACATCCTCAGAAAGTAATCCGTACGTATTCGGTACAATCTGAATCGAGACTCGCAGACTGACAGCATTCTGAGATCTATTATGTGTAGCTAATCTATAATTCGGTATCTTCGTCGTCATATGCTTCCTTCAACAAACTACAGGATCAAAGGATCAGCTACGAGCGAGTGGATGAAGTGGTATCGTCAGAGACTTACCGGTATATTGACGAAGGTGGATGATCGCCGCTGGAAATGCTCTCAGTGAACAGCTTCTTGTTGACTTGGTGCAACACTTACTCATTCGTGATATATGCATCAATCAGCTCCGGACACACATAATCATAATAGGGATTCACAACATCCACCTTGTCCACTAAGTGCCCCTCCTCGAATCCTAACACCTCATCCGGATTTCCAAAATCCAACGCTCCATATTCATGGTACACGTTCCATAAAGGTGTCAGTTTGAACTGACCAGCACACACCACGACCGGCGTGCTGTGCGCTCTTGCTGCGGTAGCTGCAATTTGTGAACCAGTGATGGCGAACATACCGCCATTGGCAAGGATAGCGTGTGCACCAAGTATGACTTTGTTGACGCGCGACATGAGGGCAAAAATTGATGAATCGGGGACAAGGAATGTGGAGATTCCGGCGGATGAAAGTGATTGTGCCATATTGCGACCCTCATATGATGGTGCAGTTTCAGCAACGATGACGGTATAGTTGCGGTGGTGTGCGGCCGTTTTGAGGAATGCTTCAACGGTTTTTGACATGCCGAGCGTCAGGATGATCTCGCTTGGTTGAAGGGTTAGCATAGCCGTTCGCCAAGGGAAACCGAAGTACACACTCTGAGTGGATATGGTCTTTTGCATTTTTAGACACATTGTCATACACCGTCTCGAGCTCGTCTAAAACATCCTGCAGAGCTTCCATCAAGACGGGTTTTAAACTCCTCGCAAACGAGTCTAGATCATCCGGGTCATTCTCCTTCAACGTCCCCCGATTCTCTGATTTTGGAGCGCTCGTAACTTGCTTTCGGGGTTGACCCTGAAGCACGAATTTTGCGATCGAAAATTGAGCTTTTGGTGCAGCGACAGCTGTGCCTCGTGTTGCTGTTTGATATTCTTCTCTGATATGGTGTAGGACCTTGCGTACAGTATTTCCGACAGAATGTTCTGAGGTCAAGAGCCTGATTAAACATAACAAAGCCAACTGTGAAGGTGCATATACCGTACCTTTGGGTTGCGCCTCGACTAGTCTATGCCCTACATTCTTGATAATCTCAACGAGTTGGTCGAAGTTTGCGAACCGTGCTTTCGACACGACCTGACGCAAAACGAGGAGCGTTTCAAGGGCTGTTGTTCGCGATCCCACGATTTGCCTATATCAAGCGCATATCGGACCAATCAAACCATTGTCAAAGTAAATAACCCAGACCGTGGTAGGGAATAAGACACCGTGAGACTGACCGACGCCTTAGTTTTGCAGCCAAGACTTCAACGGCTTTATTATATGGTGCGCTACGGTCTGGGGACATCGTTATCAACGATTCGAGGAGATGGAGATTGTTATCTGATCAGACTATGCTTTTTGGTAGATCCGGATGTTTAATTACGTGCAGGCAAGGCGAATTGGATGATTGAATGAGAGCGAAGGAGAGATCGAGTCACAACTTCAGATCTAAGGTCTTCCCGAATTGGTATCCAACACAGCCACTCTACCTGACTCTTGCATATCATGCTGACTCCTTATCCATAAGTCCAAGTCAGGAACTGTCAGTTCAAAGTCAGACGAGCCCAAGTAGCCAGACATAAGTAGCCAGACATTCGTCCCCAGTCCCTCGATACACCCGCTTATTCCTCTGCCTAAACCATAGAAACTCTTTAAGCTATCATGGTCCGAACAAGGCAACAAACCAAGCGACAGAGAAGCGACAGTCCAGACGAAGTCACTCGTCTGCCATCCGCAAAGCGTTTGAAATTGAACTTGTCTCCCTCAGTCACAAACGCACCGGAACCCACACACTTGAAAAAGGTTTATCTAACGGACCTTCCATTGGATGTCATCCACGAGATCATCAACGAACTCGATCCTTTGAGTATATTGCGTCTCTCCTGGACTTGTAAAGCCTTTTCTTCAGGGATGCAACCTATCCTGGAGAATGTCTGCCTCCCTCCTTTCTTCGACATTTTGCACCCCTCACCAGAGACTTTAGGTCGCCGAAAACCAGTATTCTCTTCGCGAAGACCCGTTGCCGCGGTGTCCCCCAGATATTAACATAAAGCGATACCTTCGATTCGCTTTCGATACCTCATGTATGAACGGTGTCGGTCTCAGTCCTCTCCCATTTCCAGTTCTGTGATCTCATTGCTGTTCTTCAAAGAAATGCAAGAGCCACGGAGCCACAGCACTTTGGTGTTTCAGGGCGCGCTTGTGCCTAAAATGTCTGAAGAGTTCGCCCCGGTAACTTGTTCACAAAATGTGATACCTCTCGTGTCGTCAACAACAACGTAGGTTCACGACAACGTATCCCAATCAAGAAGATCTTAGATACGGATACTTCGTTCCTATGTACGAAATTCCTGGTAAAAAAATAACAACACATCTTCCTTGTGTTATTAGCTCACTGCTCTTGGGTCACTCGCAGGTCAAGAGAACCTTGGAATGCTCCGTAAAGACCTTCAGGAGATGAAGATCTGGGATACCATGCAAGGGGAACGCTCTAGAAAGTGGACAGATTTCATGGTCGACAGGTTACAGTGGATGAGTGCTCAATCCAAGGTCGGCTTTGTTTTGAGTGATTTCCATCCGATACTTACTCTCGAGCAGTATGAGAATGAATTCCATCGTTGGGAAAACAGACTTGAGCAGAGGCGTTCAGAAGAGCTTCAACATATCCGGAATTGCCGGCTCGAGAAGTAAGCTACTATGAATGTACTTTACTCCCTTGTCCTGACAAATTTCAGACTTTGCGATAGGCTTGCGGAAGAAGGTATGTGAGCACCTAATGTCTTGCACGTATGATGGTCTCATTTCTACGTTATTCAGGTTGGCAACAGGAGATTGACTTCTTGGACGGAGGAGGATTAAGCGAGTTGTTGGATTCGTATTTGAAAAGAGATACCATCTCCGATCTGGGTAAGTGTTACAGCTAGTCCGTCGTGAGGAATAAATATTTACATATGGTTCCTAGCTTGGAAAAATATTTGCGTCAAGATGAAAAGAGCCAGAACCCAACGTCTGACCTCAGAGAGAAACGCCCGCCTAACAGCGCGATATGATGGGTTTTCAAACGCCCTTTTCCACTGGACCGAAAGACAACTCAACAAAGACATACTTCCGGACCCCGTCGATCTGGTGTTCATGGAACCCTTCAAAACGGCTGTTTTTGTGGACAGCTCCGAGCCTAACCAACTGCTGACGGATCAAGTCCTCTTTGACCAACACTTGAACCAAATATCTCGAGAATGGCATGAAGCACGGCAACAGCATCTCCTATCCCTCATTCCACAAAAATTCCATGAATCTCCCTTGGCTCAAGTCGACAACGGATACGGTCTATTTCAATTGGCAATTGTCGTCTTCTGGTGCCAAAATTGCTCGGAAACACTCTCAGCTGAAGCCGCCTTCGGTCACTACACTGGATCTTCCACTAAATCTTCTCAAGCTTCAGGTGTATCCAGGCAGGACAAGAAGGCCCTCGGGATTAGTAAATGGTGTCTACCATGGATGGAGTCAGCAAATTCCCTCCATTTTAGCTCGCACCACTCAGACATACTGGAATCCCTTGTCAAGATATATGGAGAAGAGCCGATGACTCTTGTAAGGTCAGAGTTGACCCAGAAACAGCGTAGCGTCCGTTGCCGCCTGTGCTCTGCAGGCCGATCATCCTCCAAGGTATTTGAAACCTGGAATGAACTGGTATGTTTTCCTTCAGGATACGCATTTCCCGTTCCGGCTGAGGCGATCTTATGAACAGATAAAACACGCCCTTCTGGATGATCATAAGACGCTGGATGCAGAGAATTGGATCCTCGTTTCTGACGAGGAGAAGAAATCATGTCAAAGATGTCGTGAAATCGAGCAGCGCCCCGCTGTAAGGAGCCAGTGAGTGACAGTGCCCCTCCTTGAGGACATCCCTGACGTTATCTTTCCAGATGGCGTGTCCATAATCACACCCTGGAAACTCCTGGATTTCGATCTTTACCAGCTGGAATGCTTAGGGGTCAGTCAGGCTCATCGTAGCCCTACTTGTATGAGGGAAAAACACCTTCGCGAGTGGACCACAGAATATCTATACAGTCTAACAGTTTAATACATACATATACATCAACCAATATACAGTCACGAATTCCCCCCCACAACTCTAGATCAGGCGGAAGAGCGCGAAGCGACATGCCAGTCAAGGATATCGGCCCATTTGGGAAGAAGTTCAGAGATCTGTTCCACATCCTTATCACCACGGCCAGACAGACACTGAAAAGCGCAGTACTAAGAGCTTACTCAACTCAGTAAATTTGATGAGACTTACTACGACAATGTCTTGGTCCTTAGGGAGCGTCTTTGCAAGCCGAACGGCCTCCCAGATCGCATGCGAGGATTCCAGAGCTAACGTAACCCATTAGACCGAGAAACAAGACATGAATAGATAAGCAGAACAGCATACCAGGTATGATGCCCTCCTTTTGAGTCAACATTCTAAAGCCACGAAGAGCCTCCTCATCGGTAGCAACAACGTATTCAGCACGACCAGAATCCTTCAGCCAGGCGTGTTCAGGTCCAACACCAGGATAATCGAGACCAGCACTGATCGAGTGCGTTTCGATGATCTGACCGTCCTTGTCTTGAAGGATGTAGGTCCTGACACCGTGCAATACACCTGGCTGACCGTGTGAGAGAGTCGCACTGTGTTTGATACCGTCAACACCTATTCCGAGGGAGGCAAAATTAGATCAAGTTAAACAGGTGCATCAATCGACAGACCTTCGCCTCCTGCCTCTACTCCGACAAGGCGGACACTCTTGTCGGGGATAAAATCGTGGAAGGTACCAATAGCATTGCTGCCACCACCGACGCAAGCAACAACAGCATCTGGGAGCTTTCCACGGACTTTCCGGAGCTGTTGTTTGATCTCCTGGCCAATAATTTTTTGGAAGTCTCGGACAATGGTCGGGAAGGGATGGGGACCGATAGCGGAGCCAACGAGATAGTGTGTGGTCGCGAGGTTAGTTACCCAATCGCGAAGGGCTTCGTTGACAGCATCTTTCAGCGTACAAGAACCCGAATAGACAGGAATAACCTATGAAACAATCTGTCAATAAGCTGTTAATGAATCTTGAGAGCATTCCTTGCCTTTCCTCCAAGCATCTCGATACGGAATACGTTGAGAGCTTGTCTCCGGACATCTTCCGCGCCCATGTAAACGACACATTCCATACCGAATTTGGCGCAAACGGTGGCAGTTGCGACGCCATGTTGCCCTGCACCAGTCTCAGCGATGATACGAGTCTTGCCGAGACGACGCGCTAGAAGAATCTGTCCATGCCCGATGAGGCTCGGCTGTGGGAACGTGAATAAGGTGTTAGCGCACCTGTCCAATGGCATTGTTAATCTTGTGCGATCCTGTATGGTTCCTAATATGAATATCAGCTGAAGGTCCAGAAAGGAAACGCGAAGGGAGTTTACAGATCCTCTCGCTTGAGCCAGATATTTGCACCTCCGGCCTCTTTAGTGAGATTTTCGGCGAGGTATAGGTTGGAAGGTCGGTTGATGTAACCATAATGACTACGAAACTCATTCCAGAATTCGGGATCGGCCATGGCAGTCTTGTGTGCCTCTTCAAGTTCGGCCAGACAATCTACGAGCGCCTCGGGAACATACTGGCCGCCGAATTGACCGAATCGTGCCGGTAGCGTGTCGCCATTGATGACTTTGGGTTTGACGACACCATTTGATTTAGGGCTCGTAGCGCGTGGTGTAGCCGCAAAAGGCGAGCGAACATAGGGCGGTTGGTTTTTTCCGCAGACTTCGCGACAAAAGGCTTCGACATTTCGACCAATCTCGCCAGTTGCCGAGCCACCGATGACGTTAACGAGACGACTACCAATGACGACGCCGTCAGCGCCAGCATCAGCAACATAGTTGAAATGTTCCCGAGTAGCAACACCGAAACCGACTGCGAGAGGGACAGAGGCAAACTCGCGAATGCGAGCAAGGATATCCGGAAGCTGGGCATTGAGTTTGCCTGTGTCGGAGGAACCAGTGGTTCCCATCTATCTATTGGTGAGCTTCCTCCTAAACAGGATTAGAGGCACGATGTCGCACCTTGGAAACGACATAAATGAACGTGTCCGCGATAGAAGCCAAGAATTTAATGCGGTTCAAGGTTGTTGATGGGGCGATGAGCGGTACGTAGGAAAGCCTTTTAGTATGTTAAAGGGCCATTTCATTTCATTCATTGGTCGCGAAGCAACGAACCGAGCTTTGGCGCATTTCTCGCGGAAAGCAATGGCCTCTTCGGGAGGGAGATCAACCATAATAAAACCGTTCGCTCCGGCTTCCGCTGCATCTTGAATCGCCTTGTCTTCTCCATAAGCAAGTAGGGGGTTGTAATAGCCTTGAATTGAACAGGTTCGGGTGAGCATAGACGGTTGCGAGATTTGCATGGAACATACCCATGAGAAGAACGGGCGCTGTAAGACCTTTGCTGCGAGCTTCCTTGAGTTGACCCAGGACAGTAGTATAGTCTATGCCATTTTTCAAAGCGATCTAGTGTGTAGTTGGCCCATGAATCCTGAACAGAATCACGCAATAGACGTACGGTGTTGGTTGCCTGGATTGTAGGACCATCCGCGATAGGATCGGAAAAGGGTATACCGAGTTCAATGATGTCAGCTCCTCCGGCCTGCATTGCCAATAGGATAGAGGGTGTGTCATCCTTGGTGGGGTAACCAGCAGTGACAAAAGTTATGAGGGCCGGAGTACTCTAAGGTGATATAAATCAGACATGTCGTTCGGAAGCCGACTGGAGTCAGCGCACCCCAGCGTTTTTTTCCTGAAAAACCTTCTTGAGGGCTTCCATGTTGTTAGAAGGATTAGTAGGGAGAAGGGAGGAAGAGGTGGGTAAATGCTAGCAGTGACTCACGAAATTGGCTGGCTTTTCAATTATCTCGATCTAAGCGAGCCACGTGCCTAGTTATGTTATTTCCTGATCTGACCTGGAGAAGCTTGATACTCCGCGAGCAGCTTCCGAGGTTCGCTCTCACCAGTATTGGCCTGGAGTAGATTTTGGCTCTCAGCAGCAATAGAAACTTTCTTGGGCGCTGCAACGCAGCAATGGATCCTTCTCAGCTGGCTAACGAGTCTAGGGTGCTCATCATTTACACTGGCATGTCGCACCACTCAGCACCATCATCATTCTCTGACTTAGCTTGCAGGCGGCACAATCGGAATGCTTGTAGGGCAACAGGGCTATGTTCCGGAGCCATACTTCTTGACAGAAACTCTAAGAAGTCAGAACCGCTTTCACGACCCGCTACAGGATTCCCTGTTTTCCAACGCTGGAACTGTACAGGGCTTCAGAGAATGGAGCTACAACAGTAGCGGCAGGTCGAGTCCTGCATCAACACAAACTGCTATTTTGCCAGAAGCACACCCAACACTACTTGTGCGATCAACGCGCCCGATTGGTGAAGCGTCTCTTAATATACCCAGCGAGCGAGTCTCCAAGAACCAACCTAGATGCGTCAGGGTCGCAGAGAATCTGTACGAGGCGCATTTACCCAGCCTCGTAACCCCTCGTAGCAAAGTTCCCGGAGGCACGGCAAGCAAGTCAATTCGGTATGCTATCCTTGAGGTGAGTTGCCCGATCACTTGATCGGATTCCACTGCTCATGTCCCACAGTGGAACCCTCTGCTGGATAGTAGCAATATGGATATTGAGGGTCTGTTGTAACTGAAACCCTCCACCGGTAACACTCATCCCCATCCTCGTATTCAGATTGGATTCGCCTCGCCACTGAGATCGAGTTGAACTATCATTTTGACGCTTTCGTCGTCCTACATGGCACTGACACCATGTCCTACACGTCAAGTGCTTTGAGTTTCCTTCTTGAAGACCTTGGGAAGACAGTCGTATGTTCCATCACTCTGATTGTCAGGTAGTATGAAATATAACCTATTGTTCTGTAGATTATTACTGGGGCTCAGATTCCCATGTCGCAACTTCGAAATGATGCTGTAGATAATTTAATGGGTGCCCTCACGATTGCCGGGCATTACATTATTCCAGGTGGGATTTCCTCGTGTGGTCAGAGAGGTCTTCTCAATGGAGTTACCGTCAGAGTGTTGTGTCTATTTCAACCATACATTGTACAGAGGCAACAGGGTGACAAAGATGTCATCCTTCGACCTAGCGGCCTTTGAAAGTCCCAACTTTGCTCCGCTCGTGAAAGGTTTGTTCTAATTTGTGATTTGTCACCAGTCATTGGCAAAGGTATTCAGTCGGCATCGATATTGTCGTGAACTGGAACGATGTGATCCGTCAAACAAGTCTCCGGAAGTTCAGAGCACACAAAGGTCAGTACTAATCATATTGACCATGGCTATGCCCCCAGCTGATGCGATGATTCCAGCGATGAGTCCTCACGTCGGTAAGATCGGGACCTCCTTGTTGCATCAGCTTCTAATTACTTTACCGAAGCAACTCTTCGTTTGTTCCCTGGCATCACGGGCGCAACTATCAAAGCATTTTGCAGTCCTCCCATTCGAGGCGTTGTCCTTGAAACTTTCGGTGCAGGCAATGCACCTCAACGTCCTGATCTCATAGAAGCATTCAAAGAAGCTTGTGACAGAGGCGTCGTCATTGTGGCTATATCTCAGTGCACAAAGGGCTCCGTTTCTGACGCATATGAGACTGCAAGGACGCTCCTTCAGGCCGGTGTCGTGCCAGGGAGTGATATGACACCAGAGGTGTGCATCTCTCCATTTCCCCCTCATCGAACTAACCCATAGTCCCAGTGTGCACTAACAAAACTCAGTTATCTTCTCTGTAAACCTGAATTATCCCTCAAACAAGTTCGGGATCTGATTGGAATCCCACTTCGAGGTGAACTAACCCGTCCTTCTGCTACAGCACCAAACCACGCCACAACAACACCCTCCACTACCTCTCTCGAAGCAAATCTTGACACGATCCAACACGTCCTTTCCCAATTCGTCCGGCTCTCGCGCCCTCCGTCCCTCGTCCCCGAAATAGTCGTAACATCCGACGCACTAGCTACAGCATCCAAAGCTTCAGAGGCGGCTGCGCCCTGGACATGGACAGCAGCAGAGGCGTCTACAGCCGAGTCTGTACTCCTTCCTTTCCTAGTACACCTCGCAGCTGCGAAGAATGATTTAGAGAGTTTGGGGTATTGCGTTGAAAGTGAACGGATGCTTGCTGATCACCATGGACATGAGCGGTCGTCTTCGACTAGTGAGGCTGCTGGGAGATACGGGAGCATCGCAGGAGGCATTGTCAACTGTTTAGATCTCGGGTCAGGAAGATCACCGCTGCACGTCGCGGCATTGAACGGTCATGCACAAGCCGTTGCGATGTTATTGCAGTCCGGTGCTCTGGTGCATTTGAGGGATACCCTTGGACATACGGCATTGTACTATGTATGTGTCACGATTGGGCCTTGAGGCACTTATCATGTCACTAATGTCATGCTCAGGCTGCAAGGCAAGGTCACCCAGAGGCGGTTGATGTCCTTGTTCAAGCCGGTGCTACCCTCGGAGGCTTTGACACTGGGTTTGCGGAATTGGCTGTCAAGAATGCCCTACGCGCTGGTGACAGACAGGCTCTAAAGCTCTGGGCTCGGACGGACGTTAAGATGCCTGGATTATATGACGAGCCTGAGTAGCCGGATATCAAACACCACCCTCACATGCATCTTCATACCTTAGATTTGGACCAATCGACGTAATGTCAGAATAGACCAAGTGAACATCAAGAATACTAATACACCCCCTAGATACTGAAAAGAAACCTCGGCAATAGCGTGTGTAGTGGACTCTGCCAGAAATAAGGTATCAATCATAGTGCGAAGAATACAATGAATAGACATGCATTGGAAGAATGACAAGGAAAAACATCAGAGAAATCACTCCACCATCTCATCATCACCGTCATCATCGCTCTCCTGTCCCGCTTTCACAATATCCTCAACAGTGGTATACAACGTCCGCAGGAAAAGTGCTAACTGGTTCCTCTCGAACTGAAACGCGGCATTCAGGAACCCCAGCTTTTCCACAAACTCGGGTGACTCTTTTTCGAGCGACATCGGAAGGTATTGGATCCAGTCTGTAGGTTGTCCATCTGTAATGTCTTCGTATGAGCGTAAAGAAAAGCTGAGGCCTAGACCGGGTGGTTAACACATTGTTCAACGATTGGGGAGGGCAGATGGGGAGGAAGACATACTATACGTTGTAGCATTAACTGAGTCTGATTCATTGGTGTGGGTATAACAACATGTAAAGATCCATTCGTCTTTTTTTGAAGGTCCGGGTGATGATCGGATGTTCAGAACGATGATGTTTGTTAGATCTTCGTACAGCTTGATAGCTTCTCTGTGTTTTGGGTCTTCGGCTATCAGCCCAGAACGGGGTGTAGGTTGTGGGTGTCGCGGTGCTTGTTTTGCGAGGGCACTTGCTCGTTCGATCTCGGCTTTGAGTTCCACTCTCAGCTCCTTCTCTGAATTGTAAAGCTGAGAAATAGTCGAAAGTGGTGAGGGAGATGCATCTTACCCGTTTGTCTCAACTCCTCGATAATCTGGTCTTTTAATGATAGTTTCTTTATCGTGTCATCCAGTTCGCTTTTTAACTTCTGAACCTCCTTGTCCAGCACCTGCCTCTCCTCTTCCGCGGCTTCACGCGTAATGAGATGTAGTATCGAGGACTTTCCGGTCCCAGCTAGTGGTTGCTTCTTCGCAAGCTGTGCAGTCAACGCGTGAGCAAGTTCCTCCGAAGCTAGTCAACGAAAATAGGTCAGTTTAGGCCAAGGGCGGTGGGATAGCATTCGCACCTCGTATCTTTGCCTCATACCGTTCTTCTAGGTTGTGTAATAGCGCCTCTGCTTCTGTTTGTCGCACTCTAAACAGCTCTTCCATCTGATTTGTCAGACTTTCATTCTCTTTCTGCAGCTAACCGCACCCATGAAACTATAATCAGAATCAATGTACACTGCCGAGACGTTCGCGTAACTCACTTGGTTAACCTGCTCTCTCAACCTCGCCAACTCTGCATCCTTCTTAGCATCCGACTTCGAAGTTGCACCGGTATTCGCGGCAGCCGCACCAGTCCTCCCCACCCTCTCAATCAAAGCAGCAACTCCATCCTCTCCTTCATCCCAGGCCGCAACACTCTCCTCCTTTCCTCTCTTCCCCTGACCTCGACTCCTCCCATTCGCTGCCTTGTCTTTCCCGGCACCAGTGGCACTATTCACCCTTCCACCTCTCCCACTCCTTGCAATCTGCGGAGGTGGCACATCAATATGTACAACATCCTCTCCTCCATTCTCCTCTTCCTCACTTCCCTGCACTTCCAAAACCTTCTTCGACGATCTCTGCTGCTGTGAAGACGACGGAGGCTTCATTCTCTGTTGCATCCGTCCATTCGTCCGACCTTTCTCCTTTCCATTCACCTTCCTCTCCACCTCAGCCCGCCCTTCATCCTCATCACTAGTTGCAACAATATCTTCCACAACAACCCTCTCCACCTCTCTTTCTTCCACACCCCCACCCCCATCATCATCAACAACACTGCGCACCACCACTACCTCTTCTTCTTCTTGTTCCTTCCTCCGCTTCGATGCCCGGCCAACTGTATTCCCAGTCGTTCGTTTCGAAGGTCCAGGATCTTGATCACTACTCATCGTTCTCGTCTGGTTCTGTTTCGTCGATTTAGCCGCTACCGCATGGCCTGTTCCAGTCCTCGTCTTTGGCTTTGATTTCATAATAGGATGTGCAGGCGTCGTAGGCCCAAAGCCACCTATGAATTAAATGTCGCAGAGCAATGTCAGGGTGCGTTACTATATAATGTGTATGAACATACCAAGCTCAACAGAATCATCGGACATTGGAAGCGAGGAGCAAAATATACGGCAAATGACGCAGTTTCGGTAAAGCAAAGCAACTCCCCAAGTTGATGCACGCGTGATGCTTCCTGACACGAAAACACGTGACTCCGCATCTCCTGCAAATTCTGAACGCGACGCGTCTATTATTTGTGTCATCTGTTCGGATGTTCGGATTTCGCCTCCAGTTGGGTTCTTCCACGCAATAGCGTTAACGTTCAGCTTGGTGCCCTTAATGAGTATTTATTAACAATGCAGCATGTCCATCCGAAGAGCCCAGAAGAAAGAGCGCGTATATTAGCGTTCAAGATTACAAGACAAGTTACTCACTACAATGGTTAATGCGAAAGGAATGGACGAATCCAGATGACAAGTGTAATAGTCAAAGGATAAACGAAGCTACCAAAATGGGCGCGATTACGGTAGGCTGGAACTGGGGAAATCGAAGAGCGAGCCTAAAAGGAGTATAGCTGTACAAAAATATTACAAGGGTGGTTATTACAAGGGCGGTTGATCATAAGGTGGGGTCAGGGAAAGTGGTAGTCGGTATACGGCATGGCCAAACTAGCAGCGGTGAAAAGGAATGAGTCGCAGCAACGAACCAACCGAAACGAGTGACGGAGGCATAAAGAATGTCCTCTACACAGTGGAGGTTCCCAAAAGCGGTGCTGTCTCTGCATCCTCTGTCTCATGCTCCTCAACATACTGGGGGATACTATCGCCCTTCCTCCTCGTTTGATTTTCCTCAAGTGGAAGGTCCCCTTCTATCAGAGACATTCGACGACTAGACATGGTGTCTGCGGTTTCGTTGTCGGGACTGGGAGGAGTATAGAGTGGTAACGGTACAGAGTAGTCGACTTTTCTTTCGCCGTTTGCGTCGTATAGCTGTGAGTAGACAGGTAGGGTGGGCGCGTAAGGTTCCACAACAGGTAAACTCGGCGTGTTCCAGTCCTGGGAGGCACTCCTTCGAGAAATGGACGGGGGGAGAGTAGGTGGGGGTGGAGGTGGGGCAACCTTCCCAAATGTAATGGGAACGACAAAGTTCAGCTTTTCCCGCGCGACCTCGTCCGAGTCAGGGAATGTGTATGAACAAGTGATATCCACGGTAGCTTCGTGGTACACATCGTAAAGAGCCGTCGAAGCTGTAGGTCGAAGAACCGCAGGTATATCCCAATCATCGTCGATTGTCGCTGCCCTGGCGAACGGAATGTTCAACTCCAAATTGTACCAGCTTACTTGACCTCTGAACTGGTCGGTAGAGCCCTCGTCAGCAAAAATGCGATTTTTGTTTTCGTCAAACTTGAAGTGACCACTTTCGTGCGCAGGAATCAGAGAGAATGTCCTCGTAATCGAGTCGCGACGGTCAGACAAGGGGATGATGCCAACTTCATAAATAGTAGCAATATGGGAGGATTCAAAAAGCGGGTTGTTTGGTGGCTGCTGTTCCGGAGGGGGCAGAGGATATCGGTTCTGGTAGTTTGTCGAAGGTCGAATCCTTTACCTACCGTTAACAGCAAGTCGACCTTGGAGGTACGATGTACTCACCGACACTTCTCAACTTGACGCAAGCTGAGAACAACACCCAATACCCGGATTCTTTCGCATTCCTCCCGCTCCATCCCATTCGTCCTCATCTTCAGCGTCACCGTCATAGTCTTCTCACCCATATCCACAAACTCTGGCACAGACAAAATCGCCTGAATCTTCGCAAGCACCTCCGGCGGGATCCTCCTCTTTCCATTCTCGCCATCCTTGGCTGAAATATTCGGATTATTCACCAAATAGTTGATAGTACCAATAACGGGCGAATCTGGAGAGGGTGGAGCCACAAAGCGCCGGAGCTCAACAGCATGTCGTGCTCGAGCCGTCTTAGTCTTTGACCGGAAGGGTGCGCATAGTGTTAGAAGGGCCCAAGAATGACTTCTACTTTCGTCCAGGTCCACCAACTTGGCTGTGGCGTAGAGACTATAGCGGACTCCAAGCTCCTCTTCGCCAAACTCTGATGTTGCAGGTAACCATCCGGGGACAGTCATATTAAAGATAATATTCCAAACGCCTGGGAGTGATGATGACGGTATGAGATAAGATGATTGCGAAGCTTATGGCATAATTGACACATACAAGGTTCTTTGGAATCTTCGTGGCCTTCATTTGAGAGCTCCAGAGGGCCTTGGGAAGGGGCAAGCTCACGAGTGATTGAACATAGACGGACGGCAGAGTAACCAACGGACGGCACAAAAATTTCAGACTGGCCCTCGAATGTCAACGAGAGAGATCGCAATAAAAAGCGTGCTGTCCGTCGACGTTCGAAGAAGGACGAGGAAGATGAAAGGGAAATAGCGACATGGCCAGACAGCGAGTACGCAGACCTGTGTCTTTCATTAGTACCAGTAAAGAGGGGGCGCCACTCGAACCATGGTTGCTCACGTTGGGTCCGGCTCGCCGTACATGTCGAGGTGGTTAGCATAAGTGTGTATCGAGAGAGAGAGAGACATTGGAAAGAAGGGTGGCTGGGGGTTGAAAGACGAGAAAGGAGTTATATAGCAAGGGAATGAACCAAAAAGGAACAAAAGAGTACAAGGGGCGTAAATGAGTGCTTGAGAGCCATGACGGAATGGCGATCGCGGGCAGATCTGAGACCGAGTCCTTATACGGAAGGTGTGGTCAGACTGATCGTGGACTTGCTCGTGACAATGCAAATGTCCCATTGTTCTGTGTTTATCAGGCAAAGACCTTTGATACTGCAAGTTCGTTCTCTTCCAGCCGACGCATCTCCTTCCGCCTCTGCTGCTCTTCCTCCGCATCCTTTCGGTAGTTGTACTTCCCGCCCTTCTCCCGCCGACGTAGTGACCGCACAGCCGCAGGCGATATGAATTCTACCACGTAATACACTTGAGTCACTTTCCTCTGAACAGAAGGAAGCCCAAACTCACCAGGGTTGGAATACACCGTTGCACCACTGAATGCACCTTCGAATATCCGGATAGGAGTCAACACGAAGCGCGGTCCGATTTCCACAAGGGACATCTGCGGGGGTCCATTAGGCTGCAGCGGGTCTTTTTCAACGATCTATATGGTAGTCGTAGAGTCAGCACGCGTCATTCAATAAATTGAACAATGCAACGGGATCCTGGGTCATGGGCAGTACGAACCTGGAAATTCCGGAACCAGATCCTCGAGTCAAGTAACGAGAATGTGAGAATATGATCGACAAATGGCTTCGCCTTCCTAGCCGTCGGTGGTACGCCAAAGATCTAATACAATGCAAGACCACCCAATTGTACCAATTGTAGTCAGATGGAGAAATCTAGCGTGAGTAGTGGATGTCACTTACATGCGTAAAGAGTTCTTTCACCAAACGTCCCCATTCCGTCTCATCAAATGCTTTGTCAAAACTGACTAGGCCCCGGCTTCCCTTCAAACAGTTCCCCGTCATCTTCAGCTCGTCCATTGTGTGGATGTTTTGTACATGCATCTTCACACTCGGCCCATTCGGCGTTTTCGCCGCCCATAAATACAAGTCTTCATGTCGCCTTGCTTCAAAATACAACGTATTATTACAATTGTTGAGGTCCGCCAGCTCGGGGAGCAAGTGTAGGTGATTTTTAGAATCGAGTTTCGAGTCTAGTAGTTCAGTCTGTTAGTAACAATCACTTCCCTGTGGTAACAAACTACACACCTTTCTTTACATGCGGCAGTAAGGCCTCCAAGTCATTCATGAGGTGTCTCATCCTGTGTGTGATCCCTCTGGATGACAGCAACAACACCCTCTGTTTGTTCTTCAACTTTTTAGGAGCAGGCTGTTCTTCATCCACGTCCATATCGTCAGCCTTCCTCTTTCCCTTATTCTTCGCCTCTGCTTTTGCGGCATTCGCCCTCTGTGTTTTCAACACCGAAGCCATTTTCGTGCAGGAGGTATGTGCAAGGTGAATGCACTGATGGTCACCCAAAACTTTCTCAAGTGACGCTTATATAATCATTCCAATTCATGCGTCATGATTGCAGAGAACCCGACATATGAAGCTACTCGTGGTCCCACTTGGACCAACTAACTAGATCGCCTGACACGATAAGGGAATCACGAACGAAAAACCATCAAAAAAGAGAAGTAAACTATGCATACATAGCAACACGCAGCCCACTTCCAAAACGTATCGGGCGTGTTGCAGGGTACATCAATAAAACGAGCAACGACAAAGCGTAGCCATCGCATCCATTTTCTTCGAGTAAGGATGTCCAACAGCGGAGACAGAGTCATTTAACTCGGAGATGAAGAAGCTTGCTGCTGAGCTCGAAGCTGCTTCTGCTTTTCTTGCTCCAGCCGCTAAAAATATCGCATAAGAACAAGTCGGCGAACAAACGTGAAACCACTTACGTGGTACAGGAGTTGAACCGCCATTTGGATGTTGGCCGGTTGGCCCGTAATGACCACCAGACGCTCTCCTTCACTTCCTCCTGGCGCTCCATTTGGCCCGACGCCCGTTGCACCTGGCTCCATGATCTTAATCTGACTTGCACTCATGTGCCTAATTTCGTTAATTTTGCTTCCTCCTTTTCCAATGATGCATCCAACCAAATCATTAGGGATATATATCTGTTGTGTTTGCAGCTGCTGAGGGGGGTTGTGAGGTGGTCCATAAGGATGAGGGGCGTAGCCAGGGACGTAAGATGAGCCGCCTTGGGTAGGTCGACGGGAGTGGCTGGAAGGGCGGTAGGAAGAGTGGGAAGAGGATGGCATACGCTCCTGTGCTTCGATTAAAATCGTGCCGATGTAATAGGTGGCGATGTGGATGGCATCAGCAACACCAGCGACACTAAGAACGCGCTATTTTCATCATTAGCAACCATCTCAGAGTGACAGGATAGAGTCTTACCTCAGTCGAGCCTGGCAACATTCCTTCACTCGCATTCAACCTTGCGCCACTAGCATCCTGAATCTCCTTGATCTTAGAACCCCCCTTTCCAATGACAGACCCCATCCGAGAGTTAGGGATCATGAATTTGATGGTGACAGCACGACTACCCGGCACCGAGGGGACATCAAAGGGTTCGTCATTGATTCTCCGCACGATGAGACCAAAAGCCTGTCAAGATGGGACGTCTCAATACGGAACAAAGTCCCTCGTATGAGAGACTCACCTTGGACACCGCATCCAACGGCCCGCTAACATTGAGGATACGCTCGGGGTTTCCAGGAATGCTCTCGGAAACCATCACTCGAGCGCCGCTCTTTTCCCTAATCTCATTGACATGAGAACCGCCCTTGCCAATGATGATAGAAGCATCTTGAGTCACAATCAAACAGCGCATATGGATATTGGCAGAAGGTGGCACTGTCGGCGCAGTGGCCGAAGATGAGGCTTCGCCAGAGGAAGAGGCAGCATTGGTCTCCCCTAGGCCAGATGATTTGCCACCCTCTTCTTTCTGCTTGTCTGAGCGGTGAGATCCTGGGGTGGAGGCAGCGTTGTCGTCTGCTACAGAGGCATTCCTTGAGGCGGCATCAGAGGTCATGTTGATGCGTTCGGCACCTGGTTGAGTCGCAGAGCCGGTGCCGTTGGCGGAAGAGGCATCCGAGGGAGCTGCGCCCGTGTTGGCGCGCTTGTACTGCTTTTGGTCACTGTCGGAAGGAGAACGAGACCTCTTGCGATTTGTGTCAGCGTCTGGCATGGCCAATTCAGTTTATACGAAGGGTTTTAGGAACAGAGTTGGATTGGGGTTTGGGACCGGGTATGGGATGGGATTGAGGTGATTTGTGGATAGTAAAGAGTTCTGATGGACATGAATGTGGGGATTGTAAGGGGGGTGCGAGGATGGCGGGAGGGGCATAGTACGGCGAGGAGACGTACCTGGGGGAGGGCCGGAGGGGGGTGAGTGCGGGAGGGGACGGTCAGGAATGTGGTGAGAAGTGACAACCGACAAGGTCTACAGCTTATGTCGCGCTCCTATGATGCTTCCTGCCAAACATACGTATACATTCTCACCCTACGAATCTATTCCGACTTGCGATACAATGTACTCTAAAAATGATTTCCACTCGGCTTCCCAAGCAACTCGCGCCTGTTCTTTCTGTTCCGTTTCCATGCTCGAAAACTTCACACTTTAGATGACGCTTCATAACTCGACATTTCCAGCTCACCTCTATACTATCTCGGGCTAGCGCACCAAGCGTGCTTAACCCTGTGATTTCGCTAGCAACCAGAACCTGGTTCGATTGCGCCGTAACGTGAGTCTCTGACTACTGAGACGACCACCAGACTCACCTGGAAGAAATCATACGTAAGACCCATGTTACCAAATACCGATGGGTCGTCCGAACAAAGAGCCACAGGGACCCCATTGTTCAGCAGGATTGGAAGGGGATGCATGGGCATCGACGATGTCAAACGCTGTTAGATGTATGACAGCATGAACATTTTACAAGGACATAGATACTGGATTCATACATACCAATATCTCATTCCTGCCGAAGAGTATGAACATGAGGCAAAGTAAATAGTCGTCTGACGACCTGGATTACGCACGAGATGGGGCAGACCTCCATGGCAATATTGCGTTCCCGGCAAATTTCTATGAGTTTCGGATGCTTCACAATCGAAAACCTAATCAGTCATTCTGAGTGTCAAAATTCTCTTCGGAAATAGGATGGAAACGCTTCTGACCCATGGCCAATTCGTTTGGTGCCTAGAAGTATCGCATCATACAAATTGTTATCAGCCGAGCTGCCATCACCAAGCGTCTCTCCAGCATGCAGAATGAACGGAATGTCAACGCCTTCCTCGGCCTGTCGCTCACGGAACTGGAGTAGAGGTTCCATATAGTCAATGATCGGGGGCAGCTCGTTTTCGTCGCCAACCAGGTCGAAACCTTGGGTGATGTTCAGCAAGTGATGACCACCAAGCTGAACAGACTTGCCTGCAATCAAGTGAGGGAACTCCTTTTTAAGGGCGATACAATCTTCGAGATACCAGTTCAACTCCTCCGGTGTAACCACTTTAACGGTTGAGTAAATGATCTGCTTCGAAGTGAGCCTTCAGAGTGAATGGAGACGGAAATGTCTTACCCTGGCCCCGATAAACTTGTTTTCCTGGCCGCGTTGCCTCACCTCTTCCTTGACCTCCTGAAGTACTTCTTCGAAAATCAAAACCATCTCTCGATGCGTCACGTTTTCTTTGCCGTCTGCACCGATCATTAATCTGCAGGAGGGGAGCTTGAGATAGGGGTTACATATGGATACCGGCACCCACTTTTGAAGGAAGTTGACCCTCGGCTCTGCGTATAGGATCCCATCTTCTATTGAGCTCAGAAAGAACAGACGGATATATTGTCGGAAAATCGGCATAAAGCGTGTTAGTCCCTGTTGAGAGAACATCAGACTAAGCAGGGAGCCACCGATGAAGCAACCTACAACAGCGACATGGAATGTAGATGTGAACTTGCGCCAGATCTATCAATAAGGTATCGTCCCAGTGTTAGCGAAGTCGTCAAGGGTCCGAAATAGGTAGGAGTACCTTGTAAACCGTGTTATGAGTCCCATATGCTTCGGCAGGGCGGATCGTCAGCGAGTCAAGCACCCATTTATCAAAGCCCTTCGGACCACCCAAAGATGGATCAAATGTCTCCCGAGCTCGGCAGATATTGATCCACGTATTTGGAGCGTAAGTACTCGAGGTCAAACTCGTCTCATCCAAGTTGTAAGACTCAGGAGGCAATGCTCGGAACTCTGGCAGTATGGAGCTAATGTTCCCCGCAGCAAGTGGCTCCGGAGCACGAACATGAACGGCAGGTTCCTTCAACGCGAGCTCCAGGAGAATGGAGGCATTGACAGTAGCATCGAGGTGGGCGTGGAGAAGAGCGCCCTTGGGCATCTGTCGAGCATGTTGGAGGTGAGTCTCTTGCGTATCTCGTAGTTAGATCGGGTGACCTTGCTTAAAATCCCAAAGATCTGTGTCTTTTCAATAATGTTCTTGCCTGCTTCGACAGCATTAGCGATGTAGGGGTTGCAAACGCGGACGTCGCAGGTTTGTACGCACCCGTCAAGAATTCCATCCCGGGGAATGGGTGGAGGACCTCTGGATGATCCTCTTTCCATATAGCCGCAGCCTCCTTGGCCCGAATATTGCGCACAATTTTGTCTGCGTTAACCTCGAGAGATGAGCGAAGTTGAGCAGTTATATTTTCTCGTCGCAAGCTCCTGTCCTCTTTCATCAACGCATCGCGTTGTCTCAGGTAGTCCTCCACACTCGCAAACGACGCCATCGTAATGCGTCAGGATAGTGGAGAAATAGAAAGGTGAGTTATGTGCATGCGAGTCGGAACAAAACAGATGGCTTCGCTGCCCCTCAGATAATCTCGGTTATGGACAGCACCATATGGAGAATAAAACTGTGCCAAGTGTCCGCGCTAAGATGAGCCAGAAGATATTGATGATTCATGAAGATCTAGAAGAACTCCTTTTTTTTTTTTTTTTTTTGATTATGGAACCTATAATGGTGGACTATAGTGGAGGTCGCAGTGAGAGTCGGCGAGAAACAGCTTGGAAGTTGAATTAGTGCTTGCCCCTTTAGCATCATCCAACATCACCACCCACTAAACCCCTGCCGATGGCCTGTATATCTTGATTCATACGCTACCACACCCAAAGTCGATTTAAACGCTCTCTGATTCTGGAGACGTTGCAACAGAAATCGGCGTCCTGTGTCCGTGTTTTGGAGAAGATCTTATCACCCCCTCTAAGTCGCCACTACTTCCTGCTATCCGTAGTCGATTCACCCTTACACAAGGTCCTGACCTCCTATACTTACAAACTTTCTCATAGGCTCTAGTCTCTGATGTCGCCGGAAAAAGAAACATTGAGACCTCATTCTTTTCACAATTTCTATATCTCTGTCACTATACCTCCTCAAACGCAAGAGTATCCTAAGGACGATTCTGATCTTCCGAGCATCACAATGCTTGGTCACCCGACGATTCCATCCTGCTGACGAATGCAGAACACCTGATCAAGATGTGGAAGTCCAGGTCATTGACGCGTCTGTACAGTTCCTGAAAGCCGTTGATCGGTCTTGATAGAACGGTGTCTGTATCAAAACTCTGGCCGAACATGCTGAAACCGTTACTTGCATTGACATGGCTTTCTGATGGTTCTGTTTCCATATCAGGCTCCCTTGACAGCAGAATCATCCACCGGGAGAGACCTTGGTCATTTCCGCCGTCATCTGTGGCCTCCTTACATTGCATCCAGACTGCCAACGGTGACCTACACGAGCCATGGGGGAAGGGGTCATCTCGAATAGTAGATCTCACAATCACTCCTGATTGTACGCGTCTTGTTGCGATTGGGCTCCAATTCATCTCACAACCGCAAGGCAACGAGGCCATGATGGTTCACAATCTAACAACGAACCAGACTGAGTGGTGCGTGTATCCTTGACCAATATAACTTAGTGATAGGATGGTCGGTGGTCGGGTCCACTTTGTGCTCAGGACCATGACGTTAGACTATGCCCTCAGCGTTACAAGCTCGCAAGACTTGGGGTATGTCTTGGTCAACGTTGGACCGGAAGTGGGCTGATCTTCGCTAACCTTCTATCATTGCTGAGCTCAAATGAGTTCTGACTCGGCGTCTGTCATTAAAGGTCTACCTTTGGAACATACACGTGGGTCGCGTGGCTTGTGAGCACACTGGGTCTAAGCAATCGCGGCACATCATCGGAAGCTGCTTCGGTGGAAAAGGCGATAAATATGTCGTCGGTGGAAGTGAAGGTAAACTTTGTCCAGCTTTTACTTTCCATCCCGAATGCAGGTATGAGCATATGGTCCCTTCCGTCGAAATTCGGATGGCAAGGTGTACAATTAGGATCGGGAGACTGGCGTGCTGTTAAAGGAGTTAATATGACACGGTGAAGGGACTGTAAATTCCGTCGCACGACACCCGAGCTGTGAGTGGGTGTTCGCCCTCGCCCCGTGCTCGGACGATAATACTGTACGAGTATGGGAGGCACCAATGACTCTGGAGGACGGCGCGTAGCAGGGGTGCCCTGAAAGGCGTTGGTGTGGTCCCCACAACAGGAGAACTAGTCGTGCATTACTCAATTTCAACATGGTCGGGGCTATTGTAGCGTATTTCTGCTGCAATACCGAACGAAGACGAGCTTTGAGGCCACAACTACTTTGCGTTGCACTCAGACCCGCCGGACAGCCATACATCATCCTTTTTTTTATATGACCAGACGATACTCGGGCATCAAATGAGAACAAGACCCAGGCACGTAACGCCTCCTGAGACCTGACTGGCTAGAACGACTTCGGTGACAGAAGTCTCCTACAAGTTGGAATGACACGTGCTAAGCCCCATATCTAGCATTCTCCTGTCGAGACCTTCAAACGTTCACGGATAGGAGAGCCCTATCTTCTGAGATTCAATTATTTGACCTCACTATACTCTCCGGAATCTAGCCTCGAGAGCGTCATCGAGTTGCCTACAGATAGCTAGGGGCTCATTTCTGTGTGCAAAGTCTATGTCATAACAGCATCGGTTCACACACACTTAATTTCAGGGCCATAAGTTCTCCGAGACGCCACTGAAAAGTGCCAAAGCAGTAAGGATCGTAGTAAATTCCTGGCATTCATAAATAACCGTCTCAAGGGACCCAGCAAAGCTTCCGACGCTAGTTTTTGTCAACTCAGAGACTCCGTCTCATACGCGATGATGATGTTTGTGCCTGGAAGTGGAATTGACCAGATCAATCAGATGTAGTTCATGTAGTGGCTAACGGAGAGGGACACGTTCATAACGACAAATGACAAGTGACCTACAGGTGCTACTGTACAAGTTATCCTAAGCCACACCAGATCTTGAAGACGACGACGATGCAAGGGTTTGTTTTCGGGAAATATGTCCCAGGAATGACCGGAGAATCAATAACAAAGGATTGGCGTATAAGCTGTCCAGGTAACTCAGAAGTCGGAGGGGTGACAGGCGCTCGGATTAAGAAGAACTCAAAAGTCATACGACCAAGGGAAAGGGATCTCTCACAGATGGCGTTATTAGTTATTGTCTGATGCAAGCGGTGCTTCGACCGTGTTCAATCCTCCCTAGAGTCCCTCAAGTGGGTAATTTCTCCGAGGTTCATGAAATTGAATTGACGACAACCTCTTTAGTTTGTAGACATGTGGACACTACCAACCGAAAGTATGGCTGTGAAGATACTTTACAACTTTGATGCGGCAATACCCCTATGCTGTCGGAAAGTCTGTCACCTGAAAGTGCGCAGCCACTTCGCCTAATCGCCAATCTTTTAATAAGCGAACGGGAACGATATATTTCTAGCCTGCTAAAATAAATGAAGTCAGTATTTTTTCCATGTCCGAATCCAGTGAAGTCGGATTGGGAGTGCAGTGGTGCTGTATAGGTGTCGTTGGGTGTTTCCTCTTACCATGGGAGGAACACGTGTGAGCGCTTGCAAGTAAGTGGGCGGGCCGGAATCAGATCACATGAAAGGTGCCAGAACTTAAATAGTCTCCCAACCACATATCCCGCCATTCATCCAGCCTACCGCCAGTCTCCGTAATAGTTATACCCGAGCCATCAAATTCCTAGGTCCGTCAAGTCCGTTTTTTCATGGGGAGATTAACTTCCCTATCTCTATCACATTCATGGGCAAGTGTAGATGTTCATGACTCTGGTTCAGCATTCACTTGTCATTCTTCCGCGTTTTACCCAGCTGACATGTTTAATCCGAATTCCGTCCGCTGGCCTTAGAGGTTGCATTGAATATTTATACGATGGAGGCGTATTCAACAAGCTTCCGAGTGCCACCTCAGCGCCGCCCACGTAATGCGTTTCGGGAGTAGGTTCGTTAAGCTCGTTGCCTTCGCCTTGGCCACGACCATTTCCAAGGTCGCTGCCGATGACTTGAATATCTACATCGACGACAGCCTTGCCTCGGGGTGGGAGAACTGGAGTTGGAACAGTGATATCAACTTTGCCGCCACGGACATCTTTTCTGGGTCCTCTGGTAGCAGTATCTCGGTCACGTCGTCGGAATGGGCAGCCTTGTCGCTTTACTACAGGCCAAGCCCTTTCACGGCCTACGCCGGCCTAAAGTTTGACATCGCTGTAAGTCTTTAAAGGTTCATGGTTGGAAGGCAGTGATCAATAACATTCCTACTACTTAGGGCGACCAACCGGACCTCAGTATCCAGATCCAATCTACTACCGATGGTACTTCGTCCCCCAGCATTCCCTTGTCTGCAATCAGCAAGTCCATTACGGCCAACGAATTTACATCCGTTTTGATTGACTTCAAGAACTTGCCTGGCACTGGAGGCACTCTTGTTAGTACCATTCTTATTTCGAACGGTGGTCAAGGTGATGAAGCGGACAATAAACGGATAATAGGGGGATGGAAACTGGGACCGTATCAATTTCCAGGCTGGCGGAAGCGGCGCGAGCGTGAGTTCTCAAGATTTGGGACAGTAAGATGTGCTCACATGCGACACAGTACCATATTGACAACCTTGTCCTCGTTGAGACCATTGTCATTGCGCCTGAATTCTTGAGTGCCGAGCCACTTGCGAGCAACGTCGTCGCTGTAACCACCAAGGGCGAAGTTGATCTCTCCGCGGTCTCGGTTTCTTTGAATGGATCAGTCAGTAGTCTTTTCTCTCTCTCGGTAATCCTCGAATCTGACGCAGCCCTTCAGCCGGTTACTATTAAGGACAATAATTCCTATGTTCCGGTTGATACTCCTGGCCGTTCAATTACTTACTTTACCCTTGCGAAGGACCTTGCTCCTGGCAACCTTGTGATCACCGCAGGCGAGAAGTCCTTCAATCATACTCTCCCTAATGTCCTCTATGGCAGGTATGTGCACAGGGATCGTTGGTGAAGCTGCGCTGACAATGCGTCTCCAGCATTGTCCAGAGTGTCAAGATGCCCATCAGCCCCTATATCTATGGTGTCAACTTTCCGACTAGCCCTAGTTACATTCAACACCTCGGCGTTACAATCTCTCGTTGGGGCGGTAATGCTGTCACTGCTTACAATCCGTTCGGCGATTTCACCAACGCTGGCAGTGACTGGTACTTCGAAAACAGGCTCTCCGATGGTGGCAGTGCGGACGACTGGATCAAATGGGTCAAGGGAGCTGGCTCGGATACTCTTTTGACTGTCCCTGCGTAAGTGGCAAAAAAAAAATTGGTTGAGTTCTGGAGGTTGATCATTCCCGAGTCTTGACTGGGTCTCCAAGGATGCCACTTCTTACTCGTACCCGAAGACCATCTACCCTGGTAAATAAGTTTCTCCACCGTTTCATAGGACCACTTGACTGACCTTATTCCTTAGACCAGCAAAAGTTCGACCCTTATAAACCTGATGCCGGAAATGGTCTTTATCCTAATGGATCCTGGGTCACTCCTCCCGATCCTACCACTGTGTACACACCTTGGAACACTACTCTCGCCAAACAATGGCTCACTGGTCTTGTCAACAAGCCTGAGATTGTCGCTATCGACAACGAAATCGAGATCGCGCATAGTACTCACCAGGACATGCACCCTAAGTAGGTGATTGGGTTCTTTGTGGCCTATTCCTTGCTCACAACGTTCACAGTCCCGTAAACTACGACGAAGAACTCGATCGCGTCGTGAGATTTGCCACTGCCGCCAAGGAGGCTCTTCCTGATGTCAAGGTTGCGGCACCTTCAACTTGTTCTTGGTGGTTCTGTACGTGAATTCATCACTGTTACCTACACTCACCTAAATCCTGAGTTCTGCAGATTGGACTAGCGCTGTTGGTTGGGACGATACTGCTGCCCACAACAACATCGACTTCCTCCCATGGTTCTTGAGTGAGATGAACGGGGTTGAAAACAAAACTGGCAAGCGTCTCCTCGATTACCTCGACATCCACTACTACTTCCAAGCCGACACCAGTGCCAACGATGACGCTGCCAAGGCCTTGAGACTGAGAGCTACTCGTAGTTTATGGGTAAGTAACAAGAGAATTTATAAGCAAAACCCCGTTAACAAAACCGAGTAGGACGAAAGCTACGTTGACGAGTCTTGGATCGGCACGGATCCCCAGAACCATCAATGGAACCCTGATACCGTCGAGCTTATTCCTCGCATGAGGACTTTGATTGACATCAATTACCCTGGAACAAAGTTCTCCATCTCTGAATGGAGCTCTACCAAGGATGACGATATCACTGGTGGTCTTGTTACCGTTGATGCTCTCGGCATCTTCGGCAAATATGGCGTCGACGCCGCGACATACTGGGCGACGCCTGGTGAGCAAGCTCCCGTTGGCTTAGCTTACTGGCTCTACCGAGGGTATGTTCTCGAGTTAGTCTCAGGTGTCGTTTTCATTAACTGATCTCTTGCGTATAGGTATGGTACATACTTCGGAAGTTACACCGCCCAGGTCAACCTTGCTAATCCCGACCCCAACACTTGGGGTATCTACGCCGGAAGCGACGGCAGCAAGCTTACCCTTGTCATCGTCAACAAGAAACCCAATGAAGCTCTTACGTTCGATCTCTCCAATGTCCCCACCGGTACTTACTTTGTTCGTCACTTCGGTGGTGCTGCTGGTGTTGCCAAGTGGCAGGTGCGTGAGGATTAGTATATTATTGATATATGTTCTTCTTACTCCTTTCCTCCAGACAACCCTCACTTTGACGACCAGCAACTTCATCGTCGTTCCCGGTTATACTGCTATCTTCTTGAAGCAACAATAATCACCCTCCGAAACTCTTATTTATTTTGTATGTAACCGATAGTCGGATAGTGCTAAAGACGAAATCTCGCGTTTGACGCAGTTTTCGGTGGGACTAATACATGAAGCTGAAGCTTGAAGATACGATATCACGTGACATCACGACATTGAGATTGGAGTGCATAATGTTGAGGGCCCAAGCCTTACCACGAAGCTTTCACCTACCTGACGTTTCCCCTCAACCTCAGGTGTATCTATGACGTGTAGATCTCCGGGATGAACACGGATACGGTTCTGGTTTCTCTGGTTGTTCGGACAGCGATTGCGGTTTTCACTCGGACAGTCTTTCAACCAGATGAATACTTTCAGTCCTTAGAGCCAGCATTCCATCTTGTTTTCGGCTACGGACACCTCACTTGGGAGTGGCTGTCTGTGAATCCAATCAGGAGCATAATATACCCGGCGCTAAATGTTCCACTTTATTGGTTGGTCAAGTTTACTGGTCTTGCTGATGCGGGTCCATTCGGCGACTCTCTCTTGGTGAGTTCGTCATCGTTTTCCACTACTGGTGGTTCACTAAAACCGTCGGTCCAGATTATACTACCAAAACTTCTTCACGGGGCTCTAGCGGCGATTACTGATACTTGGCTTTGCGAATTAGTTCGAGTGACGTTGGGCAACGATTATGTTTCGACTGCGGTATGCCATAAGTTATCTCTTTCGGTAGAGTACTGCTCACAAATGGCAGTTCCTCTTATCACTGTCGTCGTTCTTTCATGCACTCGCACTCTCGAGATCTCTTTCCAATTCGCTAGAGACGTCTTTATCTACAGTCGCTTTTGCTTATTATCCTTGGGATGCAAGTTCTAAGCTGAGTCCACAAGTTCTTTACAATAGGTGCACCCAAAACCCTTTTTATTTTTCCTTCTACTCATAAGACGTTCACGAAACATAGACAAAGACTGCGAAAAACACTGATATTCAGCGCACTAGCATGTATGGTTCGACCTACCAACGCTGCTATCTGGATTTTTCTATACTTTAGACTCATGTGGTCACTCCGTCGATATCCCCGAATCATTGGCAAGGTGGTAACTGAGGCACTGATTATAGCGTACGCTGCTCTCAAACCTCTCTGCGTCATCTCATCCGAAGCGTTTCTTTTCTAGCTCCCTGGCTCTTGCGGCGCTCTTCATGCTTGACTCGCTATACTACGGACGAGTCGTCTTTACACCATATAATTTCTTCAAGACTAACTTAACTTCCGTGTCTCTGTTTTATGGGTCAAGTCCATGGCACTACTACCTTGCGCAAGCGGTTCCTATTCTTTGCACCACAACCTTGCCCTTCACCCTGCATGGAATATTCACTACTCTGTCACGTCAACAAAAAGGTGCTAGTGCAGCGCTCAAAAACATACTCGGCGTCATTGTGTGGTCAATATCGATCTACTCTCTAGCTGGGCATAAGGAATGGCGATTTATCCATCCAATATTACCTCTCCTTCACGTTTTCGCTGCCAAATCGCTTGTCGATCTCTCGCCAACCACAAAATCCCAAAAAGTGAAGTCAAAGGAGAAGGGACGCTCAACAACTCAAACCATCAGCACCAGACTTCCTCCTCTCCGCCGTTCCCACCTGGCTTTCGTACTCCTCGCACTTCCGGCCTCAATCTATGTCGTCCTCTTCTATTGTAGTGCTCCAATCAGCGTTCTCTCTTACCTTCGCACCCTCCCAGTCAACGCTACCACCATTGATGGGAGAGAACAACCACAAAGTGTTGGATTCCTCATGCCTTGCCACTCGACTCCTGGCCAGGCGTATTTACATCGACCAACTTGGGAAGTCTGGTTCCTTGGGTGCGAACCACCTCTACAGTGCGTGTTCCTCCAGTTTTTAAGCGATTTTACTGCGACACTCATTGTGATTGTAGGGGGCAAAACCTCTCGACATATCGCGATCAAACGGATATATTCTTTGATTCACCGTTGACCTATCTCACGACTGCCTTCCCCGGTCATGTGGATCCGATGTTCCCCCGCTCACTCTATCCAGCCTCTGTACCTGGAGGCTCGTGGGCTCCGGAAAACTTGTACCCATGGCGGCACACATGGCCGCGTCATCTTGTTTTCTTCGGCGCCCTTCTCAACAAACCAGGTGTGAGGGAGCTGCTGGAGGGAAAGGGGTATATTGAAGTTTGGCGAAGGGGTAGGAAGTGGGAGGGTGAAGGTGAAAGGAGGGGCGGTGTCCAGGTTTGGAGCTGGCAGGATTAAGGGCATGAGTGTGATACTGGTGGTAAAAGGACATGTATACAAAGACTAAGTATGTCTTAGACAATTATAGTAGTTATCCACAGAATAGTAAAGCGCAAATCCGATGTTCAGAAGACTATATCCGAAGGTATGGGAAGTATAAATCCGATGTCCAGAACAAAGTATGGCATAACTAGTAGAATTGATCAGAGCCGAGACAGATCTCGTCCCCAGATTCCACTGCAGGAAGGGCACCCAGTATCAGCCTCTTCTGAAGATTAACTCATTCACTGTTCACCACTTACCGAACAATCCAATCAATCATTAAAAGGGCCCTCGTCCTCGTGCTAACTTGCTCATTCCAATACACACTCCTCCACGCATACATCGCAGCCAACCCTCCCATCAATGAGAACTTGCCGAAGTCGAACACAGCAGAGTTGCCGATATAAGCCAGGCTGCCGAGATGGAAGTACTTGAATGGTTTGGAGATGGTTTCGTCTTGAAGTGCTTGAGGGATGTTAGAAGCCTCGAAAGTGCGTTGGTGTCGTGCAAGGCGGGTGAGCAGGGATCCGATGTATTTGCCCTCTTGAGATGCCACTTGGGCAGTCTGTGTATTGGGGTCGTTAATACGAGGGCTCAGAGTTTGCAGCAGGTATACGTACAGCAGGAAGAGCAGTAATTTTGTTACCGAGTTCTTGTAAGAGCTTCATCAACTCGTTTAAAGAGAGACTATCATCTGCGTCGGAATCGTACATCTTGAATAGTTCCCTAACCTTGAGGGGTGACGATTATCCTCCCATGCTGCACCAGCCTCTGTATAAATACCTACCTGCACGAGGTGGTTCTCTGCCATCGGGATCTTCTTCTTAATTTTCTGGACTGAGGAGGATCTGAGCGCAGAAAACCAAGGGAACGCGATTGAATCATACCCATAATTTCCCACTCATTAAAATCAATTTTGCCATCTTTGTTCTTATCCGATTCATCTACTAGCTCCATGAAATGGTCGACCGCAGACGTCTCAATCTGAGACGTAGAGTATTAGAAATGAGTGTCGTATTGGAGAAATAGAGGCCGCTTACAGTTGCGCAATCTCCAAGAGCATATATAGTCCCTTTCGGTGCACCTTTGACCCGCAAATATGCATCCGTCTCGATAGCTTTTCGGTGAACCTGATTCGGTAACAAGTCACAGACACGCTTGGAAAAGGGATTCATAGCAATTCCGGTTGACCATAGGACGAAGTTGGTGGGTATAGTGTGCTGTTCCGTTTCTTTAGTGACTGGGTTGCGAGTTGTGTAGATGACCGAGGTGGGGGTGACCGCAACGACCCGGGCAGAGGTGATGAGATCAACATGTTCACGTTCGAATTTTTTCTACCAACGATGCATGATTAGATTTTTCATAGACTCTGACGACGACACGTACCTCAGCATATTTAGAAATATCTTCCGAGTACTATATCGCCTCGTTGATCAGTAACACTTTCAATTGTTTCTGTGTGGGACGGGAGGAATCGACTTACGGTGTTCAGTATGTGTTCACGCGACTGAATAAGATGAATAGATACTTCTTCGCGACAAATTTTCGGGAACTAGATGCTCATAAGTCGCACACTAACGGCATTGTGACGCGGTAACCGTACATAGTTAAATATATCCTCTTGACAAAAGTCGTGGATTTCCTATGGGTTAGCATAAATACCGATCAGCGGTTGATGTCGCGATCCTGTACTTACCGCTGCCGTCTCAACCCCGGTTGGACCTCCACCGCATATGACAAAGCTAAGGAGGCGCTTGCGCTCTTCTGGGGTAGTCGTTGGGAGACTGGCAAGTTCGAAGTTGTCTGTCGGGTGATAAGAAGTCAGGGGCACCAGATAAGAAAAAGAGAGAAGGCATACCCATCACACGACGTCTAATAGCTTGAGCATCCGAGATAGTCTTCAGCTGGAAGCAATTCTCCAAGCCAGGAACACCATGAGTGCTTGAACTAGATCCGACAGCAATAACTAATTTATCGTAACTGAGGAGTATTTAGTAGGTTACACCTGATGAGGGGCAAACATTTGCTTACGGAACGTAGATATGCTCCCGCCGGCCATCCGTAGCAATTTCGACTTCCAGCAGTTGTTTGTCCATAACAATATCTGTGGCCTTGCCTTGAATGTAGTGGCCTCTTAAGCGAGCGATAACCTTGCGAATTGGCTCGATCAAGGAGCGCACTTGGACAGTGCCGACGGCTGCGGCTATCAGAGTGTCAATGCAGCGGGTCAACATTTGTAGCACATTTCATACACGGCAATAAGGGTGTGAACGTGTTGAATGTCTCCGACGAAATTACGGTGACATGGTAGTCCCCAAGACGCAATTTTTGCAGCACACCCACTGCCTATCGAACAACCGTCAGTCGGAATACATGCGACAGGTCCAAGCACTTACACCCCATCCTCCGCCAACGATTACGAGTCTCGGTTTTTGCGCGAGGCGCCTATTCTCCTCGTCTTCCTCGTCGTCCACCTGGTACCGAACAATTGGCAGGTTCTTGGGTCCACCACTCTTGGGATAGAGTGCAAGGGGTGACACCGGGACACGATCTATGTGTCTGTCCTTGTACGTAAATGCATCATGGGCAAGGATGACCGTGCCAAGGCCAACGACGCCAATGACGGAAGAACCAACGAGTAGACCCGTCCACTTGACCACACTGCGAAGTTTGTGGAAGCGGGGCGGAGGCGGTGTGGTTGAGAACGGGCGATAGAGTGAGGGGCGGGGTCGGAAGCCCTTGATACCGCGCGCAAATACGGTGGCCATGGTGGTGGATAGAGAAAGGCCAGGTTGACTGGGCTGGGTCTGGAGGAGTGGGGGTAGGTTGACATCATAAATGATTGAATTCGATAATTAAATATTTTTTCTGCTAAGCTGGGTGATCTGCTGACCCTCTCAGACTGTCCTCTCACGCACTTTCTTCTCAACTTTCGTCGTCCAAAGTCCTCGACGATGTCCTCCCAGAACTACCCGATTCCTCCGGTCCCTCCGTCCCCGCCTTCTTCTGGTGGTGTCCGCCGCCACCACACTATCACAGCAGCATCCCGCACAGCACGCAACGCAGCCAAGGAGAGTATTAGCGAGGAAACACCTGACCAGTCCTCTATCTGGAACGACGATGAGCCTGTCGACCAGGACTGGGTCGGCGGCATTGGCGCTGTTGGCGAGAAAACTTCCCTTCATCGTCAAGCATCTCTTCCTACCCGCTACAACAGAGGTTCGTCTATCATCGATCGTGATCTTTATTACCCTCTTAATCCCTTCTGGTAGCCTTCCACGGCTCCAAATCAGGTACAATGACCCCCAAAACAGTTAACTCTCTTGCTGCTATCGCTGGTCATGAAGGAGACGAGGAGCCCTGGAACGTCACATACGGTGCTGAGGAGGTGCGACATCTCTCCCCTTCGCTTCCCACCAATGTCAGGTAACTAATCAGCCATCAGCCATCCCCAGAGGATCCCCAGGTCGAATCTCAGTCACAGTCGCCCACGTCCCCCCACTCGACGTCCGCTTCGCCTCCTCCGGGTGCCAATGTTCGCAGACATGTATCTCTGACCGCGGCAGCTGGTGCTACTCGCAAGATCAGCACTAGCCTCAAACGGTCTGGTACATTCCAAGCAACCCTGCCAGGCTCCCATGCTCATCACCACCAATCGAATACACCTCCGGAGTCTGTACAACAGCCGGAAGAGGAGTACACTGCGGAGAACGAAATACAGGGCGAGTATGAAAACTACCCCATCAGTCCCATTGGTCGTCAGTCCCCATGGACACCGGGAAACAATAATGGCCAAAGCAATGAGTGGCGTAACAATGCAGGTCTCGCCCCCGTCCCTAACCAGGACAGTAATACCTCTATCGATGATGTACAACGTGCCTTATCTGCTCTTGAAATTGCGAGCAATACCCAAGCCCAAGTTCAAGCTCAATACTACAATGCTTATGGCGGCATTGGAGCTGGCCAAAGTGTACATCCACCTCGATTCAATCCGGTCCACCCACCACCCCTCCAGCCTCCTGGAGCACCTAGGCATCAACAAAATGCTGGGAATAATAATCTCAAACTCGTGAACGAGTTCGATGGACGCAGGACTCCCCTTGGAGCCGGCTTGCCACGTGCTGGATCAGCTAGTGCCAGCAGTCCCTATTATCAGAACAATAATCAAAGACCCGGCCAAAGCGACGAGCGTGGGCAGGCCGGAGCTTGGGAAGGCAGGGAAAGGAGTCTGAGTGCCCGAGGCAGTAATTCAAATCTCCAACATGGCTATCATAGCAAAAATGCGAGTTCATCAAGTACGGGAAGTGGAGTTGGAAATGGCAACAATGGCAACGGAGACATTCCGAGTGTACCTCCGATTCCCCCGCAGTACTTGCAGCAACAACCTCAGAGGATGATGAATAACAACAGTAACAACAATAACCAGACACTGCTCAGTGCCCAACAATTGCTCACTACACCCGTTGATGTCCCAACATTGATTGCCACCAAGGGATATAATCCTCCCACCTTTGACACCAAGCCCGCATTCGCTCGCTATTTCGTGATCAAGTCATATACTGAGGATGATGTTCACAAGTCCCTCAAATATGAGATTTGGAGTTCAACAGATCCCGGCAATAAGCGCCTCGACAAGGCGTTCAAGGAGACTGCTGGTCGTGGCCCGATCTACCTGTTTTTTAGCGTCAACGCCAGGTACATTTCACAAATATGGAATTTTTGCGTTACTTATTCCATGATCAGTGGACATTTCTGTGGAATGGCGGAGATGATCACACCGGTAAGCGATTCCTACGACCACCTGGATACGTTCCTTATCCATTGTGAAGGTCGATTATACGAGGAGTAGCACCGTTTGGGCGTCCGACAAATGGAAGGGCGTGTTCAAAGTGAGATGGATTTTCGTCCGCGATATTCCCAATGCGACTTTGAGGCACATCAAATTGAAGTGAGTTGTGTGATTCCTAGACTGCTCCTAACCTCGACTCCATACTGATCACCCATCTCAGCAACACCCAAGAGCGCAAGCCCGTCACAAACTCCAGAGACACGCAAGAGCTCCTACCCGACGCTGGCCAAGAAATGCTCAGGATCTTCCATACTCACCCATCAAGGACCTCTTTGCTGCAAGATTATGCCTTCTATGAGGTGTGTAACAAACTCCATCAACCGTCATCTTCAATAGCGCTGACGCTTACTGCCCATGACTCTAGCTCCAATCTCTGCAAAAGATGCAAGCTCAACAAGGCAATTCTAATACCAACTCCCCCCCGCAATCAACGACCCAATCCACTGTCCATTCCCCTCAAATGCAGCCCGCAGTTGTCCCAACGGCACAGCAACAGAATACGTTCAGCATGCCATACCAGATGCCCACTATGATGATGGCGGGGTATGGGCAAGCAAGTTCTGGAATGGGATATGGTAATCCTGCAGGTCAAGCAGCGTATGGTGCAGGCGCGATGGGCGGCTATGGTGCCGCCGCCCCTGGACAAGGATATGGACAAGGTGGCCAGGGGTATGGTGCGGGACAAGCGTACGGCGTTAGTGTTGGGCAGGGAGGCGGAGGGTATGGTGGACAGCAGGGGTATGGAGGACAGATGAGCAGCCAGACTCAGGCTATGCACCAGAGTGTGATGCGCCATCCGAGTCCTGGACCCAACCAGTCTGGCTTCTTCTAGGTGAACGAGGAAGAGAGGGTTGGGCGTGTTGGTAGATGTCCGGTATGCTCAGTTAGAAAAGATACGCGGGACGAGGGTTTCAGCGGAACGGGGCCTCTTGGTCTCTGCGTACCCCTCCTCGAGAATCCATCTCCTTTTGCTTCCTTTTTCCTTCCCTTGTTCGTTTCTGGCCTACTTATGATGATCCTCTTTCCTCTCCCCTGCTCACAGCCCTCGCGTTCTGTCTTATGCCTCTTTCCCATTTCCTCGAACCCGCTAATCATAATCAGGACGGATCTTGCATAATAGCTCTATTATCGCCGATCCCTTGCTCCTCGACAAATGATTCTCCGTCATCTCTTTCCCTTCCCTTATCCGCTTCTCTCCCCTTCTTACCGCATCACATTCGTAATCTGAAAGCTCGCCCCATACTCCCAGCCTCGCTCTTGCTTTGACATGTATTGCATTACGGACAAGGGACAGTGAATGGACAATTGTTCGCTAGGCATCTTGTACTTGTTAATGCAGCTATGTGCTCCCTGTCTGACGGATCTCTTCGCTATGTATAACATTTGTATATGACAGAATCTATATTTGCATATGCAGTATGTAGAGTCGTCGCGGTGCTCATCACCATGCTTCCATGCTGTTGGTTGTTACTCCGCTTCTGAGGATTTCATCCCTGGCGGATGAGGAGCGATCACGTGATTTTCGAACTACCCCTAAATATGCAACTAACTCAGTCTTCCCATTCGCGAAAACGGGGAACTCAGAATGCCCTCCGTTCAGCTGGGAAAGAGAGAACAATAGGAGCTAGGCAGCCCCAGATATGCACTGATTTTTATCATCACGTCAAGCGCCAAGCATCGACCTTTCAATCATCAAATCATGGGAAGATTAAGATGAACAGATGTGAGTCAAAATTATGACTCGTTTCTAGTCTCCGTGAACCCATAAAGCGGAAATTAACAGCTTTCCTCCCCTTTACAACTTGAGGAATGACATCCATTCCCATAGACAAGACCGACTACCTAGAGCAACGGCCCAAGTTGATCAATGCTGATAGAGAACTGAGAAGAGATTGGCCCAAACTGCCCAGGCTTTCTGAGTTAGAGAGAAAGGCAGATGAGATTGTAAGAAGGATAAGGGCAGAAGAGGGTGCGACGGTATGGAAGGAGGAACATCTGGACGTTCCCCACCCTTTCCCTGGCATGGAGTTCCTGACTGGTATCTCGTGTTGCTGTTCACCAATATCCTGAGATGATCACAACTCCCTCCAGGCAAGAAGATGATCGAGAAGACACGCATATTTAAGATCCTTTCCCGAGTTGAGATCTCGCCTATAAATCCTTCTATCACGCACTAACTCTACTCTATAGATGCCCAAAGGCGCACTCTTACATGCTCACATTGCTGCCACAGTTGACGTCCGAAGTCTGCTCGACCTCGCATTAAAGCAACCTGCAATTCATGTCCGCGTGCCTGAGGTCTTGACAACCACAAACATCACATCAATTCTACCTGATTTCTCGCCTTTACCCGTGGAACTATCCAACCATGATGGACCTGGTATAACGTCAAGTGAATACGTTCCGAATACATGGGTCAATATTGCTAAGGCGAGGGAATTATTTGACGCCTCGCTCGGCGGTGCAAGTGGTTTTGATAAATGGGTCATCGATGCCATGATGATCCACCCGAATGAAGCTTACAGGACGCATAATACGGTGTACAAGGTATGCTTGCTGCTGGTGATGATTTGAAATTTCAAGGGCGACGAAGCTTTCCACAGATCTGGAGGAAATTCCAAAGCACTTTCTCAGTCTCTAGTGTAAGTCTACCTCATGACATATTTCTACGAGTGAACGTTCTGACCTGAACTTTTATTTAGGCTCTCATACGTTTCTTACCTATCTTCAAGCAATATCTCCGCCTGTTTTTCCTCAGCTCGGTGAACGATGGGATCCTTTACGTGGAACCACGAATCGATTTCTTCGTCGCTAAGTTAGCCTTGCGAATTCCTACTGATACCACAAACTCACCTAGCTTTCCTTTAGGAGCATATTTGGAGCCGATGGGAAAGCGACTGTCACTCACCGAGAAATCGTAGTCGTTCTTGAAGAGACCATACGCGAAGTCAAAGAAGAACTCGAGAAAGAAGGCCCTGGCGATAAGTTCCTTGGAGGCAAGGTAGGTATTGCCATTGACATCGAGCTACCACCATGCCGAACAAATAATTAGTTTATCTACACCACGTCCAAAGCCATAGCACCCAAGGACCTTTACTGGTACCTTGATGACTGTATTGCTCTTAAGAAAGAGTTTCCTCACTCGATTGCCGGTAAGACCCCATCCATGATTGGCATCGTCCCAATACTTATATGCACGTGGTCTTCGGGATATGATATTGTCGGTGACGAGAATGAGCTAAGACCAATCGTTGACTACGTCGAACCCCTACTATACTTCCGCAAACGTCAAGTTGAAGAGGGTGTCGAGATACCATTCCTGTTCCATGCAGGAGAAACGCTAGGTGATGGTGACGCGGCAGACAGTAATGTGTATGACGCCATCCTCCTCGACACCAAAAGGATTGGACACGGGTCAGTTCCACACGCAAAAGTAGTGCTTGTTATGCAACAGTACTAAATACCGATAGATTTTCTCTCGTTAAACACCCAAAGCTTATTCAGATTTGTCGAGAACGGGGTATTCTACTCGAGGTCTGCCCCATTTCGTAGGTGTCTCTCAAGCACTTATTGGCGAATCAACTGATATCTCACTGTAGAAATGAAGTTCTTGTAAGGATAGTCCTGTTCCGAAGTAGCATTCACCTCATTGCCGTTAACAGCGTCTCACATCCTCTATGCCAATGCACCCACTTCCAGTTCTTTTAAACAGCGGAATACCCATTGCATTGGGCTCGGATGACCCTTCTGTATTCGGTAACATGGGCCTGACATATGACTTCTTCCAGGTGACCCAATCGGATTTCAGTTCCTTTCCACTAATTTACCTATGACTAGGTTTTCGTAGCCAGTGAAGTTAGTGGTTTAAGTACGCTTGGTGTACTTGCCAGGGATAGTATTGAGGTATGATAAACCAGCTTTTAATGTTTCTGCCAAGGTCACTGAAAACCTTTAGTTTTCGATGATGACTCCGGAAGAGAAGGAGATAGCACTGGCAGTATGGGAAGGAGAATGGAGAACATTCTTGGAATACATTGTCGCAGCCTACGGAGAGTGAACGCAGCCCGTGTGCAAATGGTCCCGGATACGAATAAGTGCAATGAAATCTTGCAAGACCTGTCCCAGTAGCGTGAATCGACTGTTCGTGGTTACTTATGGGCATTCTGTGTTGCCTGTTTTCCACGTGGTAGCTGCCTAAAGGCGCTGAAACAGGGACCAATAACGCACACTACAGCTTCATCTCCCCTACTATGTCGTCGTTTCAGACGTCTACGGGCGTTCGTCGTTCTGAGAGAACTCAAAACAAACGAAAAGCACAAAGCGATATGGAAGACACGACTCATGATGAAGACAGCGAGCCGACTGAAACTCGAAAGAAAAGGGCTAGGGCGTCAAAACGTCGCAAGGTCGCAAGGGCTCCCGTTACTCCAGGTAACAAGTCCGAGCCCACAGATTCTGTGCCAAAGGATCAAGTTGCAAGAACAGATGATAGACGGGTCAGGGGCCGTCGAGGGCACCTCAAGCAAATGACTGAGATTCCCCTTGACATCTTGCATGAAATCTTTCGTGACTTAGATCTCACTGGCCTTCTGCATCTGTCCTGGGCGAGCAAGAGTTTGCGCGCCATCGTCATGGCGAAGGAGGCCAGGTATATATGGGAAGAGGTGAGAGTCCTTATGCTTTGACTATTTGCAAATGCCGTTCAACGTGATAGGCCTTCGAGAGACTGCGTGCGACGGAGAACCCTCCCCCACCCTGTCCTTGTGATCTTAATCTTGCTCAGTACTCCCGATTCCTGTTTGCGAGGAAGTGCATGGTATGAAAACAAACCCATTATTAGCGCCTGCTGAATGTGCCTAAGGAATGTGGAACCAACGCTGAGCATTGGAGCTCCTGGACTATGAGGTTACGGGTTTGCTGGAGATGCCTTTTGTCTACGCGGTGCATCGACCTTTGTCTCTCTTTATGTGTGACATGCTGAAGGTACCACAGCTTCGTCCTTCGCGGATCACTTAAATACGAATATCAACACTGACTTCCTTGTCTGTATGCCAGTAGGTTCGGTTCATCTTAGCAAGACTTGCGCATCAACAAAAAAAACTCTGACAGAGAGACGTTATTTTTGCCTGACGAGCGACTATCTAGAATTGGAGAAAGCGGCAGACCCAAACGGGAGAACAGATACAGAGGCTTTTTGCAACAAGGCGGAGCAATTGGATAACAGGTCAATGGTCAGTGAATCCAGTATAACTGAGCGGTTGTCTAGACGGAAGGTGTCCTTCACAAGATTCCAGTCTTTTCGAAAGATGGGAGCAGCAGCGAGTGGAAAACAGGAAAGAAGAGTTAGATCGAATAAGGCACGAAAGACAAGCCGCGTATGTCTCTACATCCCTTATCGCCCTACCGAGTTTAACGTAAAAGGTCCCTCAGTATCCTGAAGAAGCTAGCTGAGATAGGTAATTGCTAGTACCTTGCACGAGACTGAATCGCGAGTAACTGACTTTTATCGCAGGTTGGGCGGAATCAAAAATTCTGGCTATCACTGGAGGTGACATGGACGAGTTACCTGGTTTCGCGAAGGCGAAGAAACTTACGGAAGGAGGTACATTAGCTTTACTTCTTGAAATGCTTCGAATAACACGACAATTCCTCCTTATTAGACTGGGAAGCTCTGCGGCACGAATTGGTGAAACGTCTACGGGAATCAAAGCCGTTTATATTGAGGAAAGGAAGGCAATGAAGCTGCGCGACCGCTGGAGGTCATTCAAAGAGAAGTATGGAACTTGGGCCGAGCAACAAACAATGGACCCGAGCATGAAGCCATGCCCTGTTGATCTGGCTGTCTACGAACCGTTCAAATCTGCCATTTTTACACCAAGTGAAGAAGATGCAGAATTCTGGGCGACATCGACCGCATCGGGAAGGAGTGGGTCGAATCAAGAAACCAGTTCATCCTCTCACTGCTTCCTAAAAGCGGTCTCCTCAGCGCCATCATAGTAGACAGCTCCCAGTTACGACCTCTTGTGATCCCTTTGTTCCGTGGAGTTAATCCTGATTCATGCAGCACCCTCGATGAAGTATGTCAATGGCGTTGTACAGCTGACAAGGTTCCAGAGCATTTAGAATCCTTCGCGGACCTATCGCTATTGCCATCGCTTAAAACTTTGGCATGTGAAAGACCATGCGAAAGACCCTGGCTTTGGGACTGCAAAAGAATCGAGCTTGACGTACAAGTCTGTCAAGTTGTGAAGGAGACCATGAGGTTGTTCGGATTGGATCCTTCTACCACCACCGTGCCTCAGGTGCGGGGATGTAGGCAAAGGTATCACTGCGTCCGATGCCAGAATCCTGCATGGGGTCTGGGTGGGCGTGACATGGATTGGCATGCGGTTGTGCGTTTCCCTTTCTCCTACACCTCTCCTCTTCAACCTAAGCTGACTACTCGATTCATGCCCAGGTACATCATGAATTAAAATATCATAAAGATCAACTCCAGGAGATCGTTCCGGCAAAAAGGAAGTGGAGTTCGATGGATCTCACAGCTTTACAGTTAGGCTGTGTCAACTGTTCACCTCCGCATCTATCTACATGATATAATCTTCTCGTCCGTCTATGTGTTCCCCAGTTCCTGAGCTCCGTGGTGTTTAATGAAATGTAGTTGTCTGTTCCCAACCTAAGTTTCTCAGTTGTTGCAGATGCAAAGGAATTATGCCAGTAAAATGGTCAAGAAGGGGTGTATCAAGCAAGTATTCCATCTCGGGGTGGTGCGTTGAGCCTTATCCTTGCCGTATTTCGCTCCTCTGCAAAAGCTAGAAGTGTGGCGGATGTTTAGTGGTGGTGTTGGCAATTGGTGGCACTGGGCAGAATGTTGGCAGCAGAACTTGGGAAAACTCAGGCAGCCACTGCCATGCTACCCCATTAGATAAAGCAGATTATTGCCATATTTATTATCATGAGAATCCAAGCACCTGATTCTCCCCCAGCCATGCACCATATCCTTCTTTGTGCCCCTCTAATACCATGGTGACCTCACTTGAGTAGATGAGTAGATAGAGATTGGATGAAGACAGGACAAGCCCAGACTGAGGAGTGGACTTGGAGCAGACAGAAAGGAGAGGAGAAAGATCTAAGTTGATATTCTGACTGAGGAGTACAAATGGTAGTAATCCTAGTCAGGATAAAGTCTAGAAAGTAGTGGAGTAGTAGTTAAGCAACAAAACAATGGTAACTACTCAAAGGAGAACACTAGAAACATGTGAACTGATAACTGTGGTGAAGATACCAGAATAAGGAGTCTGTCTGCAAAGCATCCAGACATTTAAAAGGATGGGGGCAAAGTGAAACATCTGATAATGGAGAAACCAAGATAACCAGAAGATAATCAAAGATAAACAGAAATGATATGGATAAACAGAAATACAAGATACTCAGATAAGAGATCAGGTAAGGAAAATAATACAAGGAACAAGTATTTACAAGGAGAAAAGTCTGATAGAAACAGGAAAAAGGTTAAACCAAATATGGTCTGCAGAATCTGGGTTGTAACCAAGCCTCCAAGAGTTTAATGGATACAAATTGAAGGTTGTAACAAAATTGCAAGCTTCAAACAAAATTGCAAGCTTCAAACAAAATTGCAAGATTCAAACAAAATTGCAAGATTCAACAAAAAAAATGTGAGTTAATCAATTCTCATTTCATGATATGCACCCAGTTTGGCTCAAACCTAATGGTGGGGATATTTTCTAGAATATGGGTTTTGTCAATAGTGTCTCAGCTATAGAGGAGAATTGCCAGTCTCAGGGTTTTTCTGTACTCTTTCTGCCAAAGTTCTACTGTGTGTTGAGCTTTATCAAGCAGTGTAGGGGACTATGTGAGATGTTGCTACTAAATATCTCCACTCCTGTCTAGGAAGGAAGTGCTTTGTTTTGCAAGCCCTTGCTGGGGTTCCCCTTTTGGCCATGCAGAGGTAAGTATCTTACTGATCACCATTAATCCTGTGCTCATTCTACTTAGGTTCTTAGCATGGGTGCTCCATTTCATGAATGCTTATTGGCTTGGTCTCCATAGGAGGCAGGCTGTATGGGTGGCCAAAAGATACTATGTCCATAGAATTATTCCTCCATCAATCCTCAATAAGGATGCCAAAGTTTGGTTCAGAACTCCAGTTTGGACCTGAACCTCTGTAACTGAACCTGAAAGTTCAGTCCAGTTCAGGTTTAGGTCCATAGGCCTAGAGGAAATTTGGTTTACAGTTCAACTGTTGAGACAAGTAGCTACAAGCAAGTATAAAGCATGGGGAAAGACTTACAGTACTTGGAGCAGGTAGTGGCAATGGAGAGCAAGTTGGAAAGTATAGAGTACTAGAGCTAGAGGGGCCAGTACTCATATGAGAGTGAGAGAGGAAACTAAACTGCATAATCCTGTATTGAAGTACAGAATATATACTATTTTATGGTGCACAGATCAATGTACAAACAAATGGAAATACCATACCTATACATGCATATAATGAGTCATATTTCATAGAGGACATAATGCCATCAGATACTGCACAAGAGTACAGGGAAGAGCATGTAGTCCACTGGTTATGAGATCATTAACTAGAAAGACACAGACCCTTTCAGGTGCTATGTCAGTGTCTAGTGAGCATCTTTTAACACTCCTTCATGATCAAGTAACCTTGATAAAAATAGAAAGGAAAATATTGTTCCATTCAGTGACTAAAAATAAAAATAATAGTTTTATGAGAACAGTAGTCCAAAAAACTTGATGAAGTGGTCAAACTTGACTTTCTCCAAGTTCTTTGTGAGAAGATCAGCAGGGTTCTCTATACTGTTGACTTTTGCCAATGTGATAACCTTAGATTCAATCAATTCTTGAATAAAATGGTACTGGATGTCAATATATTTAGATTGCTTTTTAGCAACCTCATTCATAGACCAAAACAGTAAGCTATTATTGCCTCCAAAGAGAAAAGGTGTTTGGATATCAAAGTGAAGCTCTTTCAACAGTTGGACATCCAAACCAACTGCTTACTACAATCAGACAAGGCCTTGTATTTGGCCTTGATTGACAAAAGTGAAACTGTCTTTTACTTTCTGCTCAACCAAGAAATGGGAGCAGCAGCAAGGGTGACAAGGTTTCCTGTAGTGGACTGATGGTCATTTGGATCTGATGCCCAGTCAGAGTCTGAGAAAGTGATGAGACCCAAATTACTTTTTCTACCATATTGTAACTTATATTCTTTGGTCCCATAGAGATAGTGTAAAATGTGGAGGGCAGCAGAGTAATACACCTTTGAAGCATTCACCATGTGCTGCAACAGTTTGACTATTGTGAATGCAATGTCAGGGCAAGATCTGATCATCAGATACATCAGAGATTCTACAAGTTGTTGGTACTTTGTTCTGAAAGAAGGTACCACAGGTTTGTCATTCTTCTTGAACTCAAAGCCTTTCAGCAACAGAGTGTCCTCTCATCCAGAAGAGATATAAAAATGATCAAGTACTTTTTGGAGATACTTGACCTGATTTAGATAAAGCTTCTGGTTTGACTGGTCATGTACAATCAACATGCCCAGGAACTTAGTAAGCTCACCCTGATCATGACATTCCCATTTTCTCATGAATTTTTGCTTTAACTCTGAGAAGCAAGGAACCTTTTGGACCTATGAATAGAACATCATCAACATACAGTAGGGGACAAAACTGTTTTAATGTTTTGAACAACTCAACAAATCAGTTAATAACTCAAGTACCACTATGGCTGTGTACTTCATATTTAAAATATATATACCCTAGTATGTTGTCTAAACATGTGCAAAGCACAATTATGAAATCTTCCATTTTGGGACTGCTGTGAATTAATCATTAATTTCAACTCATTGGAACAGTTTTGTCCCTCTTTAATTTCATATACAAAATAGGTATTCTAGTACTTGGTATAGCCTCCCTTGGTCTGTAAGACTGCCTCAGCCCTCCTAGGCATACTCTCTATCAGATTTTGACATATTTCTGGTGGTATGTCATTCCACTCCTTCTCCACCCTCTCCCATAGGGTATACATGCTATCAGGAGGAGAATTATACTCTCCCAGCTTATTCTTGAGGTGAGTCCAGAG
>JAEUWK010001507.1:0-10772 GCA_018524425.1 Podaxis sp. AQ795752 | reverse complement strand
TGTAATACCTCTTCTATCACTGTTTTTACGGACTCAATTTCTTCTGCTAAACATCTATTTTCCTACAGCCCTCATAGTGCTCATCAAGATGCTATAGCGGTTGCCCCGCTCCTCCACTCCTGGCTCTCCTCCTCTCCCCTCCACCACATCCATTTCTGGTCGGTCCCCTCTTCAGCTTCATGGTCGGTTCACAACCAAGTGCATAAACTCGCCAAGTCACTATGGCTCCCCAATAATCGACCGCAGCCAATCCGCACTTCCCTCGGATTCGTTCACAATCATCACACCAAATCATGCCTCGAAAAGTGGCAGAATCTCATGAACAATCCGACCTACCGCGGTCACTCATGGCTCGCGCTCGTCGATGGAGCCGGAAACCCCCTCCAACCCAAGTATGCCAAAGGCGGCACTTGGCTATCATCCCCACTTGGCCGCAACCCTAATCTATGCACGCGCTTCACTCGATGCGTCACCAACCACGCGCCCATCGGCACCTTTCGCCAGCACTTTTTCCCTGGGCGCCACGTTACTTCCTGCCCATGCAGAGAACTGCTCGAAACACGCGATCACATCCTCGACCAATGCGAGCACTTTAAATACCCTTACGGATCCCAAGATGGCTTTCACTGGCTCATCTGGTTCCTAGAAAACAATCCATCCGCCTTTTCCTTCGCTGACCAGATTCAAGGGCCCATTACTCAAGAGGAGTATGCCACCCGCTGCCTCACCCGGAGAGAGCGACTTACCGCAAACGGCATCCCAGATGTTCACTGAGGACTGTCCCATTTTCCCTTTCATCTTGTAGGGAGCACCACCGCTCCCTCCCCCCCTCGAAATCTTTCTCTTTGAGTTAGTCTGTCATCTCTCTGCCTCATTCCTATATATCGTCGCTAGCTCTTAGCTCGTCATCTACTCCCCTTCTCTCTTTCGTCTCTTTCTCTTTCTTTTTCCTTCTTTCTTTTTCCTTTTCTCTAGTTTCGGTATTGGGACTGCTATCGTGCACCCGTTTGTAGTAGCTAGCCTATTGCAATAAACTCGGATTTAAAAAAAAAAAAAAAAAAAAAAAAAAAGAGTGCTGTTTGGTGTGGCATGTATCTAAGGGGTCAACATTGCAGGTGAGAAGCTTAAGGGGGTGGGAGGAAGGGAGAGTGTAGAAATGGAGGGAGCATTGCTTGGCAAGCTTGAAGAGATGAAGCTGGATAGGGATAAGACTAGCAATGGCCTCAACCCCACCTGAGGGAGTAGTATGAAATGTGTCCATGATCCAGAGAGCAGCTTGACATTGCATGTGTTGCAAGAACTTAATAAGTCCATGATATCAAGCATTACAGTTGAGCCACAAACAAAACCCATAAGTGGCAATAGGTATGGTGCAGAAGTGATACAGAAGTCATTTGTGGAGGAGGGAGAGGCTGCAAGTAAAGTTGCCTAGCATGCACATGCATCAGACAGTGGAGAGTGCTTTTGTGGAGTAAAAGTGGACATGTTCTTTAAATGTAAGGCTTCTGTTAAACTAGAAGCCAAGATAGTGGAGGAAGGGTTAAGGGTGGATGGTGAAGGAGTCATCAATGGTGACAGGGGGGTTGGGGTTATGGGATGGTCAATTTGAGAAATGGAATACCTCAGTTTTGTCTTTTTCAAGGATAAGACCAAGGCAAGTAAGGTAGCCTTCACAGTTTTTATAAACTTGCAAAAGAAGATGATGGTTAGTAGCAACAGACTCCGATTGGACAACAATGAGGCCATCATCAACAAAAGAAATAATTTTACAATGGGGATGATTGGAAAATTTATACATAAATGGAGAGAGAGAAAAAGTGGTGAGGATGGGGGAAAGGACAGAACCTTGGCCCACATCAATGGAGGCAGGGAATTTTGGGGACAGTTTATTGTTCCAGGAATAGGTGGTAAAGTGATCTTTTAAATAGTTAGAGAAGAAAGAAACAAGGTTAGAGTTGAAACCCTAGCATTGTAAGGTAGAGATGAGAATAACATAGTTAGTGGAGGGAAAAAACTGCTATATCAAAGGTGATAATGCTTGTCTTGAGTTTTTGTTTCCAGCCTGTGTGAATGAGGTGGGTGATGTAGACACCAGCATCTTTGGTAGAGCATTGAATAATGCCTCTGAATTGGAGGGGGCAGATAAGGTTGTGTTAGGATGCCTTGAATTTCATCCTAGCAAAGATCATCTTCCTGATCAACTTACTGAGGGTATTAAGGAGGACAATAGGCCAAAACATCTTCAAAGTGAAGTAATGTGGTTTGTTAGGCTTAGAAATGATGATGGAAGTGGAGTGTTTAAAGTGTTCTTGCCAAATGGAAAATTCAATGTATTTGGATGTGAAAAGGAGGAAGTAAGATCTAAAAATAGTGTTTGACATGAGGTGTTTGATATATGCCTATGAAAGGTGGTCAGGGCCAGGGGCAGATGCATTTGCACAGGGTTTGAGGGCACCAAAAAGCTCAGTGCTAGAAAAGGGAGGTCACAAGTGCTCTAGTTGGACATCAAAAGACTTGATAGTGCTTGGATCCACATGCTGATCAGAAGTGAAGTTGTAGAGAAGTCTAGTGCATGCCAGAGGTCCTCAAACTTATCATAACTCTTCCTGTTGTATGTGATGGGTTGGGAAGGGGGAAAGTTGTGTTTGCTAATCCAGGACATAAGGTCCCAAGGGCAACAGTTTTCTTCTGCTATGTCTTTAATCTTCTTATTGAAGAATGTGCATTTAGCCTGATGGGTGGAACAGCAGAAATTGGTCCAGTTAGACTTGGACTTGTGGGCTTAGAAAGCTTGTAAAGCAGCTGAGCATTGCTGATTCTATCAAGGTTTAGATTTAGTGCAAATTTGTATAAGTTTGGCATTATTTTGCTATTCTTGTGAAATAACAAGAGACATAGCATTAGCATAAGATAGAATATCATTGCCAGAGTCAAATTGAGGCAGAATAGCTTGGAGATAGACATTCACTGAATAGAGGAAAGTCACTTCCTCTTCAGAGTCATGTTATGTTCTGGACGGGCACCTAGGGCATCAGGGAGTGGACCTTGGCCTCAGCTTATGTGCTGTGCCCTTCTGGTATCACATTGGTCCAATTTGGACAGAGGCAGAACCCAGAGGTGGAGGGAATGAGAGACAGAGTGCAGATGAGCAGCAGGAGTGGTCGGAAGACAACCCAGAGGACTGACAAGCAGAACAGAGGAGGAAGAGGATAATGAAGTTGATATTCAGACTGAGGAAACAGATATAGGAAACTACTACACTTAAATATGTGTTGAGAACCAGAAACAGGGAACAGGAAAATAACTAGAAAACAAAAGCAAGTACAAATGGGTAAAACATTTGGAGGTAAAGCAGAAACTAGAAGTATGTGGAAGGTATAGGAATGGAGGCAGAATGGAAAGGAGGCTGTTTGGAATGTAATAAAACATAGAACAGAAGCAAGGAACAAATGGACCAAGGCAAGGGTAAAGGATCCAAGACAATACAGGAAAAGCAAATGAACAACACTTGTTGCAGTGGTCATGAGCGACCAAGTGTGCACACCCACCTGTTCAGATAACAGGGCAGACAGAAATCCATCAACAGAATGAGCAGATTAGAGTTGTGCGAAAATGGAATATCGGATATCAGATTTTCGGACATCAGATAAGCATGGGAAAGTAAGCGCAGACGCATGTGAGTGGTTGTGACAAGTCACACAGAATAGTAAGCTTTTTGATATAGGGTTGGAAGAGAGATGGAATGGGGAGGGAAGTGAGGAGGGGGAGGTGATCAGATTTGAGTTGCCAGTCATCATGAACAGTGTGGACTGGGCTTGGATGAAGAGGATCATCTATCATGAAAATAAGGTCAATGACAAATGGATGTTTAGAATTATCAAAGGGAGTGTACATATACTTAACCTCTTCAGGTGTAAAAAGGGTAAGATTGATGGAATTCATGATGTCAATGACAAGATTAGCTTATGCTGGATGGTGGAAAACATGAGGGTCCCATTCAGGAAAATAAAAGTTAAAGTCTCCTGCCACACAAACTATGTTGTGGGGGAAGAGGTGGATTTGTGATTTTAAATATGATAGAGAGAAGTCATCAGATGGATCAAGATAACAATTGAGGAAGTATATCTTCTTTGGGAAGGATAATGAGATAAGTTGAAAGTCAGAAGACAAAATGATACTGGGATAAGAAGTTGGCATTAAGACTTCACATGATTTGCAGATGAAGGTGGCTGTACAGGGCCAACCATCATCTGAAATGAAAATCTGCCAGTCAGGGTTGTATGGCATGCCTTTGTAAGGGACTCCTTCAAAGTCATCTGTAGAGGGAATATTCCAAATGATGCTAAATGGGGGTTTTTGAACACATAAAATGAGAATGTCTTTAAATTGAGGGTTGTTTAACAATGCCTCAACTGTGTCCCTAGAATGGTGAACATTAAAAAAGAGAATAGGGATGTTATTAAGAGTTGCAGTTTGATTAAGAGGTCCTTTAGACATTAACCACACAGGAGTTGAAGTTGCAACAGTTCTTCTCTGCTTTTACTTTATGAAGTTTGGTTTGGATCCATTCCTAATCAAATCAGTGACAGAAGAAGAGATACTTGTCCAAGTTCAAGTGATAATCCTTGAATTCACATGAGAGATATTGGAAGGAGGTCAAATGGGAATACTCTGTAATGTTAGTGGGGGTGGGTGGACAAGGGTTGGGCCCAGATTTGCCATGACAGCAAAAGCTATTGCATCAGTAGTTTTCAGTCTGGTACAGATCTCCACAGATTGCATACCTGGGATTGTATGCTCAGCAAAGATGTGTAGGGTGATCCCACCTCTAATAACAATTGCAAAGAGGTAAGGCTGTATGCATAGAAGCTTCTTGGAAGGTGCAGACCTAATCTGACCTTCCACACCACACCCTTTGCCACCTTTCCAGTCCACCTGGACCCACCTTCCTCTGCTTCTGATCTGACCCCTGCACCTGTTCTCTCAACCTCATCTGATTTACCTCCATCCTGTCCTCACATCAGTCTGATCAGCACTGTACCTTGTCTGCATGCATCATGCCTTCCTGGTTCAGTTTCCTTCACTTTCAACATCTATCCTCTATCCATCTCTACTGGGTCTACCCAGCCCTCTGAGCCTGTCAACTTGTCAAATGTTCCCTCAGAGTATCACAAATTTGCTGACATCTTCAGCAAGGTCTGTGTGGATAGGTTGCCTCCACATTGTCTGTGCAACCTTAAAATCAATCTGGAAGAGGGTGCTAGTCCTCCTATCAGGACTATTTACTTCCTATCCCAGGTTAAGCTGGAAGCTTTAAGGGAATTTATTGATGAACACTTGTCCATTGGCTTCATTCATCTGTCAACCTCTCCACATAGTGCTCTAGTCCTCTTCATCCACAAGAAAGATGGTTTTTTCCACCTGTGCATCAACTTCCATAGGCTTAACAAAATCACCAAGAAAGACCATTATCCTCTTCTCCTGATCTCTGACCTCCTCAAGTCTCCTTGCAAAGCTTGCATCTATACCAAGATAGACCTCTGTCATACCTATTACCTCATCTGGATAGCTGAGGGAGATAAGTGGAAAACCACCTTCTGGACCCACTATGGGTCCTTTAAATGGATGGTCATGCTATTTGGACTCACTAATGCCCTGGGAGGTTTCCAGTGCTTCATAAACAACATCTTTGGCAATCTGTTAGATATATGTGTCACTGTCTATCTTGATGATATACTAATCTACTCAGATGACATCTCCCAACATAAACAACATGTCTGGAGAGTCCTCCATTGGTTCTGCAAGCACACTTGTATGCACAAGCAGACAAGTGCAAGTTCCATTCAGAAGTAGTCAAATACCTTGATTACATCTTGTCCCCAGATGGTCTCAAGATGTTTAAAGATGAAGTTGAGATCATTCAAGACTGGCCTGAGCTGAAGAAGATCAAGGACATTCAGTCCTTCCTAGGTTTTACTAACTTCTACTACTGTTTTATTTATGGTTATTTGGTATTGTAGTTCCCTTGACCTGTCTCACCCACCAAGATGCTTCCTGGAACTTCACAGCAAAGTGTCATGAAGCATTCAAGATACTCAAGAAGGCTTTCACCATAGCTCTAGTCTTAACTTACTAGATTCCAGATTTTCAGATTATTATTGAGACAGACACATTGGATTGCACCCTGGCTGCCATTCTCTCTATTATTGCTCCTGACAGTGATATTTACTCCATTGCCTTCCATTCCCACATTTTCAATATGTCCAAGTCTAACTATGACACTCACAACAAGAAACTACTAGCCATTTTCAAGGCTTTCCACATCTGGCAATACTACCTTGAAGACTCCACCTTACTGATTGATGTGGTCACTGATTACAAAAACCTTGAGTACTTTTCCACTACTAAAATTGTGACCTGTTGCCAGGCTCATTGATCAGAATACTTGTTGCAGTTTAACCTTATCATCTGCTTCCACCCTAGGACAAAACCAGATGCTTGGACTAGACAATGGGACATCTATCCTAAAGGAGGGAATAATGGCTACACCATGATAAATCCTCACAACTTTAGACCAGTTTTCACTCAAGAACAGCTTGTAGCCCTTGTCCAGGCTACCTCTCTCTTTTCCCCTTCCCTCCAAGTGGCTGTGGTCCTTAATTACAAGCAGCTCCATCTCAACATTCTTTCTACCCTTCCTTCTGATCCCCCTGCTGCTAAGCATATCTCTAACCCCCAAGGTCACTGGTCTGTGGATTCTAATGGTTTCCTCTCCCTTGATGACTACATTTATGTTTCTAATTCTAATGACCTTTACTTGCAAGTCCTCCAGTATAAGCATGACCATATGCTTTTGGGACATGTTGGTCAAAACAAGACTCTAGAGTTGGTCTGTTATGACTATACCTGGCTGAACATCCATTTCTTCATCAAGGACTTTTGCAAAAGCTGTGTAACCTGTGTGCAGAGCAAGTCACAATGTCATTAGCCATACAGAAACCTCAAGCAACTCCCTATTCTGAATCACCCCTAGCATTCCATCTTCATGGGCTTCATTGAGAAGCTTCCCAAGTCCTCCAGCTTTGATACCATACTTGTAATTGTTGACCATCTCACCAAGCAAAGCATCTTCATTCCAATGCACAACACTATCACCTTTGCCAAACTTGCCCACCTATTTGTCCTCCATATATTTTCAAAGCATGGTATTTCCTCTTATGTCATGTCCAATTGTAGCTTTGAATTTGTCTTGCACTTCTTCTGGTCCTTGCCCAAGGCCCTGGATATGAAGCTGCACTTCATGTCCAGATATCATTGGGAAGGTGATGGACAGATGAACCAGATGAACCAGATGCTTGAACAATACCTCCAAGTATATTGCAATTATTAGCAGGACAATTAAGCTGACTTGCTTTCCATTGCAGAGCTTACTTACAACAATGCTCCCAATGCTACCACAGGTGTCTCTCCATTCTTTGCTAACAAGGGTTATCACCCTGTCATCTCCATCCATTCTGAATGTGATCTTGTGTCTGTCTGGGCCTAAGACTTTGTAGTCAACCTTGACAACTTACATTCTGCCCTTAAGACTAAGATTGCCCAAGCCCAGGAGTGTTACCAGGTGTCTGTGGATGTCTGTCATCCATCTGCTCTAGAATTCAAGGTTAGAAACAAAGTCTTCATCAAAGCCCAGTTTTTCTGGACCACTAGGCCTTTAAAGAAATTATTAGAGAAGTTCCTAGGCCCTTATGAGATTATTGCTCAAGCTGGCTCCCATTCCCTCACCCTTGTCAAGAACTAACTCCAGGCAGAGGTGAACCATAGGCAGCTAAGGGCAGATGCATGTGGACACAGGGTTGAGGCCTTGGCTTCAACTTATGTGTTGTACCCCTCTGATACTGTGGTAGCCTCACTTGACCAACTATAGACTCAAGCAGACAAGTGGACAGAGGATGGATGAAGACAGGACAAGCCCAGACCAAGAGATGGACTTGTAGCAGACAGAGGATGGATGAAGACAGGACAAGCCTGGACTAAGGGGTAGACTTGTAGTAGACAAGCAGAAGAGAGGAGAAAGATCTAAGTTAATATTCTAACTGCCTACTACAGATGGCTGTAATTGTAAGGGCTGGGCCCTTCCTGTCATGTTGTCTTTTGTTTCCTCATTAATTTAGCTGCTCCTTTCATTAATTACTTAATTAATTTTCTTGTTTGTCTTTGGCATTGATGGATTACTCAATCCATCAAACATACACTCCTTATAATCTTGTCATCAGCTATTGTTAGGACAGCTGACCTTATAATGCACTATGTACATCCCAATATATCAGGTTTACTGTATGCTGGTGTGAACTTAAGGTCATAAGCTCTGAAGTAAGCCCCAGTAGGCTTACACTTTTTTACAGTACCCCACACTTGGGCACGCACATACTAAGTGAACCATTAAATGCAACTATTATGCTTAAAAGCCTAAAGTAAAAAGCTCTCATCACCACTGACTCAAATGGCCTCACAGCACAATCACCCCCCTGGACACTATGATATGTCTAAAGACATGCCACAATATCTTGGCACAATGACACACAATGCAAATGTACAAAACCTACACACCCCATTCACACCTCCTTCCCCATCTATTCCCTTGCCACAATATGAACTGACAATCCCCCTCCCCATCACCACACCCCCAGCAGATGTGCCAGCTCATGAATCATCCACCAATGGTGAGGAAGCTCCAGAGAAGCTTCCTCTATTTCCCAAATTTGAGCCAAGCCATCCTCCAGCATCATGCCCCTTGCCAAGCACAACACACTGATCTGATGGTTTATACTCTGAACCATTGACACCAGAATTCTTGCCCCCTGCTCTCAATGACGTGGTCTTCTTAGATGACCAAGTCAACTCTATATTCACAGACTATGGCATTATTAAATGCCAACACCAACACCAAATGCTGATATATGCTGAATCGATCATAGCAGAGTCATACTGGGAAACTAACTTGCCAATAGAAGTTGACTCCAACCAATTCCGCACCATCTATATCAGAGCTTTGACAAAGCTCTGCATGGCCTACCAAAAGGCCTGGGCTACAAAGGTCAAACAAACTGACCTTATGCCTATGCATAGTATATATAAAATACAACCCACTCAACAGTACCTCAAGCACGTCCTCTACTCCAATAATGATGGGATCACCTATGATCCCCTCAATGCCAAAATTGACAAAGCAATCCAGAGGGCTGAACAACACCCAGTACACAAGCACCATTGTCAACACAATAATGATGGACTGCTGGCAATGCCTCAACCACAACTCCACATTGCAGCCCCTCACTTACATCCATGCCATCCATCTTCCTCACTGACTGTGTTATCAAATACCACCCAAGCTGTGGCACATTTACATGCACCCAGGCTACCAGGGGAAACAGATCAAGCTTACAACAAGTGCCTGAGTGCATAATGACAACATGCACAAGGGTACAGCCTAAGGGCCACACACTTCACCATCGATGGGTCCACTGTCATGGATGGTGAGATCCCAGGGAATGATACCTTTGTGAACCAATTGCATCACTATTCCCCAACCACTGGGGCATCACAATTCTGACCGCTGCCTTCCCTGTTAATGCAACCTGACCCTCAGGGTCAGATCAACACCCTCAACCCACATTGGTCACCTCAACTGCCCCCTATCCCTTCTCCCAAAGGGAAAGGACTGATGGGTGTACCATCACCAAGAACAACAGCACAGGGTAGTAACTACCCTGCAACAAGTCCTGAGAACATGAGATTGCCACTGGCCAAAACCATGGCCAGTGGAAAATCTCCAGCAGCTTCAACATCAAATGTTACAGCTGAGCTACCTTCCACCACTAGCATTCCCATAAATGCTGGTTCATTCCAAGCCTCAAGCACCCTGTTTGTATTGCCTATGGCTAAACAAAACCCTCATGCTGATAAGTGGAGCAACTGGGTCACCCTACAACAAATGCAAAATGAAGACATTTGCACCTGTGGGTTGTCTCTGATAGATGACCAATATGTTAAGTTCAACAGACACATACCCATTTAGGCCACCATGTCAGAACACAAGGAGCAAAATGCAGCTACTTGTGTATTCTTTGGAGGCCCTCTCAAGACACCTCAAACAGTTAATGCCTGCAAAACAGTCAGGATGGCATTCCCACCCCAACAACCATCCTTGCAGGGGCAAAATCTGCCCCTGCTATACAATCTACATCCCCTCCAAAATCTTCCTCCTATCCAAGAGGAAGAAGGAGAAGAAGAAGATGATACCAAGGAGGAGCAGGAGGTATACACCAACTCACAACTCCCCACATCAAACCAAGAGACTTGTCAATACTTTCTAGTCAGAGAGGCACATGACAAGTCAGTAATTCCAGGGATCGTACAATCTGTCCAGAGTTACAATAACTTAATGTATGATCATTTACACCAAACAATCAACCAATACCTTGTGCAACCCATCAAGTATCCCAAAGGTTATAAATCTTCACTAAACAAGCTTCCCATGGAAAAGAGCTTAGAACCATATAGTGGAAGTCACTGATTCAGAGACTTGTTGTCATTTGTAACAAGCCTCTGTGCTGACTTTGCCATGAAAGGACTAGGGGGACAGAGTCCTACTACAGATCGACTACAAATGCTAACCCTCCAATATTACCTTGTTGGATGTTACAACCTTTGTTATGCACTCAGGTTGCAACTAAGGCAAAGGCTTGAGGATGAGCAAAGGGGAAAGAACT
>JAEUWK010000053.1:0-36033 GCA_018524425.1 Podaxis sp. AQ795752 | reverse complement strand
CGAAAGATCGTGCGTGTTGTGGCGATTGACAGAGGATATGGTGCTGTCAAAGTCTCTGCACGCAAAGTCATCGAACCGCCGATTCTTTGCCTCAGCAACATCTCGATAATTTCGGAAAGGACAGATCCGAGTGGGAAGGGGGCGTTCCGATCCCGGAAGAAGGGCATGTTATATGTGCATACGCGGATGACTATACCAATAAAGGTGAGGTGGACGAGTTGCGAAAGGCGCTGAGGGAACGTGCGGGGGTGTTCTGGAATATAGGTTTCAAGCCGGATGCGTATACGCATTTGGGGATATATAAGGGGAATAGGTGGAGTTTGAGGCCGAGCAGGTACCATGACACAGATTCTGTTACCGAAGGTCGTGGATTTGAGAAGAATTGAACGACGATTAAGTGGGAGCGGGTCGAGCCAAGATGGGCTTTTGATTACCTGCTCTCGCAACCTGAATATGCAACGAATCTGCTGTATTTTAGTTGTACAACATCGTGTTTATGTGTTTGAACATGTTCGCTGCTGCTTGCAATTAAGACCCCGAGTTTGAAGCACTAACGCGTGGCCCGCAAACACGCCCAGAAGCTAAGCAGTCGTGATAGCCAACCGCACTATGTACCCACAGATATATCCAAGTTCCGTCATTTCATGCCGTTGGAACAGGATTGTAGACCTTAATACAAAGGCCGGTTGTGACCTGCCAACTGCTTCGGAGCCTGACATTGCCATTCTCTTCCACCAGTGTAAGTGCCCACAAGCGCAGTAAATATTGTCCATTATCTACAGAAGTAACCAAGTCTATTGATAGAAGCATTGACAACATCCTATCTTGCGAGTCAATGTGTGAAAGAAGCGTCTCCTGGCCCACTCACCACAATTCGGAAATCCTCACGTGGGCACCGAACAACGACCTTCGACCTTATAACGCCGCAGGATAGCCGTCCAGCTGTGCACATTCTTGCCCACAAACCCAACTCAACACCCACCACACCATTGTGAGCGTCGATGAACACGCAGACCTCCACTCCTCATCACTCGCCAGGACTACCCCGCCTTCACTCTACACCAACATCTGCATCTGTAAAGTGGGTTCCACCTCCCTCAGAGTCAGAGTTTGAGGCAGGCCTCTACGACCTCTACACCGATGCAGAGGGCCTCTGGGTAATCTACCGTTGGAAACCCGAGGAGCCCATCACGCAAATTGAGCCGTTCTACAAGCGTTGGCCCCCGAGCCGAACTAGCGCCCGCGGATGTGCATGGATCTCTGTTAGTTGCGGCTTACTGTCTCCTGGGTTACGAGCATTACCTCGGGAGGTTGTACGGGACAAGTTAAAGAGAGACGTGGAGGGATTGAAAGCGGAATTTAATAATATTGTCGGAGAGGATGTAGAGGGTGCACCAGGAGCACAGGTGAAGAACTCGAAAGTGACGCCTGAGATCATTGATGCATTGGCGGTCAAGTATGGGGTGTTGAGTGGGAAGTGGTTGGTCTATGCGAAACCGGAGGATATAGACAGGTTATGGCAAAAGGTTGTGCGTGTTGTGGCAGTTGACAGAGGATACGGCTCTGCCAAAGTGTCTGCACGCAAGATCATTGAACCCGATGATGTCGATCTGCCCCAACAACATGTTGATAATCTCAACAAGGACGAATCCGAGTGGGATGGAGGTGTACCAGAGCCAGAGGAGGGACACGTCATATGTGTATATGTCGATGACTATACAAACAAACGCGAGGTTGACGAGTTGAGGAAGGCGCTACGCTTGCGCGCGGGAGTATTCTGGAAGATCGGGTTCAAGTCGGATGCGTACACGCATTTAAAGATATATAAGGGAAATAGGTGGGGGCTGAGGCCGAGCAGGTATCACGATATAGATTACGAGAGTGGAGGTCGTGGATTCGGGAGGAACTGAGGCTTTCAAAGGGCAAGGGAGCGGGCGAGGCAGGATAGGGGTTCGGTTTTGCCCTCTCACCAACTTAAGGCCTGAGTACTTACGCATAGACACAGCAAATCTTGAATGTACAAATATCAGATATTGCCGTCGGGACGTGTTTCCAGAACCATGAGTCCGAATAAGACCCAAACCTGTGGGATTGCATCTTGACTCAAAACACAGTCTTTGACAAGTTGTGACCAAAAGCGCAAGTGCTGGAGGAAGGGGATACTTCATGCCGTGGGATTGGTCAGACCCGGGAAGAACAAGCATCCAACCAGGTGGGGAGCAGTGAAGATCCCACTATACGGCTCGCATGCTCACACGACCCTCACAAATGTCGCTGAGACTTTAGCATTCCGCCGATATGCCCCTCGTGGTGCTAACGAGAACGACCCGATCTTGGTGCTGCTCTTGACGTTGTTGGGTGCAGGAGAAAAAAAAAACCAACAATACACATTTCACTCCGAGCCGAAAGTCACTCTGTTTGTGTTTCCATACAACCGTGTGTGCTCAGCAAAGCCGTAGATGGACATTTGTCCGAAAGAATGCTACGCTAGTTGTCAAGAATATTTCAAATAGCATGTTCACAACTCTGCGGTGGCTGAACCTGTACTGGGCAGTCTCTTGGATAGTCCCAGTCGGCTCCACCATGATTTTGTTAATGCGCATGCCATGAGTCACGTATTTGCACGGACAAAGCACGGTAGTTATCTAAGAAAAGACTCTAAGCCGAATCCAGAGGAACAACGTGAGGTACCAGGGCGCAGCGGGGAACTCTGAGGTTTATCTGCAAGAATAGCCGTCAGGTCAGTAATTTATGACGCAAGGAGATATCGGTCAAGCAATCCGTCTTGTACTATTAGAGGTATACTCTCATGCTTTACCTTAATTATGGTGGAACGTCGTTCTAAGGACGGCCTGCCCTGGAAGGATTGACACTGAAGGGAAATGGCGAAGCGGACCGTATTGTCCCACGGTCAGCAATGTAATTTTGATTCTGAAGGCAGTCGTTTGCGATTTGATTCCATGGACTCACTCTTCGCAAAGGCGAATGCGGTAAAACCAGTCGCAAAACGACGCAGAACTTCTCACGAACCCCCCAAAGGCGACCCTAATGCACACGAAAACCGGGGAAAAAAGAAAGCAGAACACGACTACACAGCACGATCCGTAGTGAAGCACACTTCAGTGCCAAAATCCCTCCTCCCTACACCGAATGAGCCCTCTATCGACAACCTACCAAAATACTCGCATATCGCGAATAAAAAGTTACGAGGCGAACTGCAACGCCAAACTGCACATAATGCCAGAGTCAAGGCACTCGTAGACGAGAGTGCTGATATGTTACTCGTGGAGGATGCGGGGAAGATCGAGGTTGAGGGTGAGATGGAACGGACATGGAGGGTGGGTCAGAGTGAGATTATGCAGGCTGCTGGACAAGAGGCCGCGAAGGGCCGAAAGGAGTTGAGATTGGATGGTGGACCCTATAGGGTGAGGTATACGCGAAATGGTCGGTGCGTGATGACGGGTTTTATTTCGGGGAATGTGAACTGACGTGTCTTGTATGAATAGGCACTTGGCGATCGCTGGCCGCCATGGTCATGTCGCTGCATTTGACTGGCAAACCGGTACACTGCATACCGAGCTGCAGCTACAGGAAACATGTCGCGATATTACATTCCTTCAGGATCATACCTTTTTTGCCGTTGCGCAGAAAAAGTATGTGTATATCTACGACCGCGATGGTGTAGAATTGCACTGTCTTAAGGCGCATATTGAACCTACGAGACTCGAGTTCCTACCATACCACTGGCTCCTAGCATCTGTCGTGCGTCTCTCCCTCCATCCCCCGAACAGAACGAAAAGTTTAATCGGATATTAGGGCAACGCAGGATACCTAAAGTATCAAGATACATCCACGGGCCAGTTACTCTGTGAACATCGTACAAAACTTGGCGCATGCAACACCATGGCGCAAAACCTACATAACGCAGTCATCCACCTCGGCCACCAAAACGGCCGCGTTACCCTTTGGACGCCTAACCTCCCGCACCCAGCTGTCCAGCTCCTCGCACATTTGGGCCCGGTATCGAGTGTGAGTGTCGATCCGAGCTCTGGGGGACGATATATGGCTACTGCAGGCAAGGACGGGACGGTTAAGGTTTGGGATTGCCGGAATTGGAAGGGCGCAGTGAGGGAGTGGAGTGTGAGAGGAAGTGGAAGTGAGACTGAGGTGGAATGGAGTCAGAGAGGGTATTTGGGTGTAGCGAGTGGTGGAAGTATCAATGTGGGTCTACTTCCTGCTTCGTTTGGTCTCGTTTTCATTTGCTTTCTACTAGGTTTACGCACCTCCATCGATACATCAGCCCTTCCATAACCACGTCCAACCCCCACTATACCTCACGCATCCGATCCCAAATCGACCACTCATGTCTCTCCGCTTCGCACCCTTCCAAGATGTTCTTACAATAGGACACAACGCAGGAATTTCCAGTATCCTTGTTCCCGGGTCTGCTGAGCCTAACTTTGACTCGTCCGAAGCTGATCCCTTCGAGAGCCGGAAAGCGAGGAGGGAGAGGGAGGTTAAGAGTTTGCTTGACAAAGTACGTCGTACCCGACAAACAATTATTCGCAGAGTATTAACATGGCATCTTGTCTAGATTCAACCCGACCTTATCACCCTTGATCCCGAATTCATCGGCACTCTTGCTGAACCATCAAAACTCGTCACATCAGACGGAAAACCAGCAACAGAAACGCCGTATGCTCGTCTACCCCGTTTTGATAGGTTACGTGTGTCTGGAAAGGTGGACACGACAGAAGAACCAGACTCTGGAGACGAGCCTGGCCATGGTAATGATGGTGAAGGTATAGACGAGGAGAAGAGACAAAAATTGCACGAGGAGAGGGAGAAAAAACGGATGAGGGGGAAGAACAAGAGTATGAAGCGATATTTGAGGAAGCAGAGAAAGAACGTTATTGATCCTGCTACCGTGTGTTCTCCGTCATCTGTGCGCTTAAGCTGCACACTAATAATTATCTCAGGTCGCGATAAGAGCCAAATTAGAGAAGATGAAAGAGGAGAAGAGAAAGGAGGTGTTGGCGAAGAAGGGAATCGTGGAGAAAAAGAAACCATCAGCTTTGGATCGGTTCAAGCGGAAAACATAAGATATCATGTGCACGACTGGTTTTTTGTTAGCTGTGATACACCGGGGGTCGTTCACGATCGTTGGAATTCGCGCGTTTAAGTTGATGCCTGGTTTCTTTCTGGGGCTTACGTTTTTACCTCTGCCCACCACCCATCAACGAATGATATCAAGTTACGCAACTGCGACTTTGAATATAGCTCGTACCATGTGTTATTCTTATCTACATAAAACTAGAACAGACCTTAGAAGCGTAGGAAGGGGGGCGGACTAGTCGATCAGCAACTAGAGTGATAACCAGAATCGGCACGTCGAAATAAGTGGAGAAGGTAGCCTATTTTCGCGTCTAGCGTGAGTGGACTGACAAGACTGAGAATAGACGTAATACCCCAAAGTTATTAATCGTTCCCCACCGCCATTTCTGAGGTCAGAATCGCTACCTATTAAGCAAACACCAGTGACGTCGCCAACTTAATGCCCTATTTCTCAGTCAAAACAAGAAACTCGCGACTGAGATTAAAGTGAAATTTATGGAGTACTTTGAGTGCTGTGACTTTGGAGAACCTAAAGAGTTCCTCTGCATGAGAATACAGTGCAAAGGCAAGGTCACTTATATTGACAAAATGTCTTATTTACAGAACGTACTGCAGCATTTTGGCATGACCAATGCTAAACCAGTCAATACACCTTTACCTTCTGGTTATAAGCCTTTGCCCAATAAAGGTCAAGCAAGTGCTAGTCTCCATTTGCATTTCCAATCAGTTAATGGATCACTCTTGTATAATATGTTAGATACTAGACCTGACATTGCTTATGCTGTCACTAAGCTATTGCAATTTGCTGTGAATCCCTCTGAGGAACATTTAGATAAAGTACTTGATATTTGTCAATATCTTGCAGGCATATCAAATTATCCCCTTAAATTTGATGGTTCATCCAACATAGGGTTGAGAGCATATACAGACTCTGATGAGGCTCAGAATCCCATCAATCAGTGATCTGTGACTGGTTATTTCTTTAAGATGGCAAATGGTATCTTTTACTGGCAATCTTGCACACAGAAGACCCTTGCCCCTTCATCCACTGAGGCTGAGTATATGGCCTTGTCTGATTGTAGTCATTAGGCAATGTGGATACATTCTCTGCTTGCAGAAATTGGAATGCCAGTTAAGGCTGTCCCAATCTGCATGGATAATCAAGGTTCAATCTTCATTAGTTCCAATCCTATACAGGAGTGAAGAACCAAGCACTTTGATATTCATTATCATTATGTGCATGAATGTATTGAAGATCAACAAGTTGACTTACTCTTTGTTGATGGAAGTCAAAATCCCACAGATATGTTCACAAAGAATTTGAGACATGTCAAATTCAAGCAATTCAGAGAACTTCTAGGACTTGAGTTTCACTCACCCTAAATCATCTATGCTTAGAGCACTACTAGTACACTTAGCAAGGGGGAGTGTTGAACATGATCTATGACATCATGTTTGATACCAGCTTACTCAGCAGACTGTAGGTAGTTCTCATGAATGACAGTCTGCAGGAATAGTCTTAGTGATCAAGTAGTATTATTTGTAATAATATTACTAAGACATAAAATTACATATATACTACTTAGCATACATGGTAGTTGTATAGCTGCAATTTATAGGTATATAAACCCCTGTAGAGTAGGGCTAATAGACAGTGTCTACAGTACACTTGACCCCATAGTATCAGCTTCAGAACCAATAGGTAAGAAGTTGTGTAGCTCCCTATATGTAGTAATATATGCTGCCCATCAGGTTATGGGGCCTAGTTGCCCCAAATAGAGATAAGTGTGAAGTGTGGGTAACCCACAGGTACCTCTGAACATAGCTGTACCCTTACCTGCCACACCCATACCCTTGTGCAAAGGTCAGGGGTATTGCAGGTAGGGGCACAGGTTTTTGTAGGACCTATGGGTATGAAAACCTATATGGGTTAAGCTCATGGGTCTAGCAAAATATCACCAAGAAGTATCAACAATCTAAGGTTTAGGTTACAGTAATCCTGTCCTAACCATCCTCCAACTTCTTCTCATAGCCACTATCAGCATATTCTACCTTTATAACATTCAAGATGGATTTGTTGTCCCCTGTAGCTGCCATGACTGACTGAATATTGGTTTTTTTCTTTTTTGTTGCCACTACCTCCAACTGGGAGTCTTCAAAATGTTGGGGAAGGTGTCACTTGTGGGGCTTTGGTGAATGAGCTCTTGGCAGATTCTTTGGTAGCATGTGGGTTGTAAAAAAGTAATGTAGATTGTAAAAAAAAGCTTTTGTGTATCAACTACATGTATATATGTTACCATTGTTGACACCTGGCATACCATCATCCACTACCTGTCATGATGAACACCAGTAGACATTTCAAATTAGGAAGGATACCCACCAGTACCTACCACATAGGTGTGGGTTTGGCAAGGGTACAAATTTCAAGACCCATACCCTTACCTACTGTACCTGTGTTCCTTACCCAGAGGGTATGGCATACCTATGATGATTTCCAGCCCCAAGTGTATGCCACTAGACTACACCTTGTGTGCACAGCTTGGCATCTTAGGGTTTGATGCTGTTGCTCAATTCTACAGATGATAGTAACTATTACAGACTTCATTTCATGCCCATTAAGCTCTCAGAGCCTTGGTTACAACCTGGGTTCAATGGATCCTATTCAGGTTAACCTCTTTTCCATCTCCATCAGGCACCTTCCCTCTGGAAATATTGTTTTCCATACCACTTTCTTTATCATTCTTTTCCATCAGAATTCTTGTCCAAGTATCATTCCTCTTTCCATTTATCCATGGCTATTCCCTTTCCCATGATTATCATTTGCCCATCTAGGTCTTACCCACTTATCTGATGTTTCACCTCTACCCCTGTCTGATCAGATGACTGGACACCACATGGATGGTCTCCCCATCCTTGTGAACACCATCATGGATATCAACTCACATGTTGATTGTGTTCTCCTTTGAGCAGTTAAGAATGATAATACCTACTTACTACTCTCTGGACTTTATCCTGACTAATAGTATATAAGTAAGATTATAGCCACCTGTAGTAGTCAGTCAGAATATCAACTTAGGTCTCTCTCCCTTCTCTCTTATCCACCTGCTACAAGTCTGCCTTCAGTCTGGACTTGTCCTGTCCCTGTCTGACCTTTGTCCATTCATCTGCTCAAGTCCATAGTTGGTCAAGTGAGGCCATTCACAGTACCAGAGGGGCACAACATATAAGTTGAAGCCAAGGCCTCATTTTCACTTGGTCCACAAACATCTGACTCTGTCTGCTTGTGGTTTGCTCCCCTCACCAGAGTTAGCCCTTAACAGTAACATGCTGGTTATCTTACTAATGTGCTTTTACTTAGTTGGATAGTATCTCACAAGGATATTTTTTATCTGGCAATTTCAGTATATGAATTTATTTGCTTGGCATTCTCAGAGCCAACATTTTTTAAGTATCAACTAAAGGTGCATAGCAGGTTACACCATCCTTTGAAGCACCAGAAACAAAGTCATCTTTCACCATTTTCCCCTAGAATCTTGGAGTTCTACTACAAGCTAACTTCTCTAACAGAAAAGGGTTGTTCTCCAGTCAGCCTCAATTTTTGAGATATGGTCTTTATATGTGATCTATGTCACCACTTTGACAGGGCCCCACTGAAGTCAATTGCCTTGTTGCCCAACATTTTGCTGAGTGTTTGTGCACTCAAACTGGGACTTGACCATGTCCAAGAGTGTTGAAAATTCTAAAGCTTGTGGCTTTACAGTTAAGAGACCTCACATTCATACCAAATAGTTCAAACCCGTAAATTGGGAAACTATGAGGCACCAGCAAAGGTCAGTTGTCACTAACAACTGGAGTGCCCTAAATACATGATAGGTACAAATAATTGATGGAGTGATGGACAAATAATAGACAAAGGAGATATAATAATAAAATTATGGATTAAAGTATGGGTTATTTGATTATTAGGTTAATGTAAGGGTACACACTCACAAAAAGGTTGATTCCTTCAACAATTCTCGGAACAGCATGGTCATGATTCACTGATCAATCATCAGTCAGCACCCCATGGGGGAATTGACCTGATACCCCCCAAATAACACTTGGAGCTCTGATTAAGCTTTTTCATCACTGACCTGCTGTCTCATAGATTGGGGCTCACTAATCGCGAGGTTTATACCAGAACCTGATATTGAGTGTGCTCATCTCTGACTTACCTTCCTCTCTGCACCGCATTGTCTTCTCCATAGCTTCAAACTTACATCTCTCTTCCTTGGACATTCAACAAAAAGCTAACTCAGACTTTCAGAGCCAGCTTTTTGCTAGGAAAGTCTTCCTCACTCCCACTACCTAACTGACCATTCCAACCATCAATGACGCGAAGAAATGGGACCCAAAACGACCAATCTTTCCTGCTCATTATTGACCTTCACTATCTAATAGGCACTATTCTCCCGTAATCTGCATTCTGGTTTCTGCTTGGAATTATTTTTGCGAAGGCCATGTGTTCTGCTGTTGAAGACCAGAACCCAGAGCCCCAGCATCAAGACCCCACCGCCTACGACGACAGTGTCTTTAAAGGAAAGTAAACTATGTATATCCTATTCCCTGACTGCGCTGGAAGGCCTGGTGCAAAGGCATAAAAGACATCAAATTTCTGTGGAGTTTCTCCAGAAGTATCTCCGTGCAGTCTTTGGTGAGTTCACATTCTCTCAAACCAACGGAGACCGCTGCTCACAGTTTTTCTCTTCTGTCGTAATCACTAAAATTAAATATATCGTTTGTTCGCCTCGTTCATCTCCGAAACCTATAAAAACTTCCGGAGATGAGAGTCACACCGAGCGCAGTGGCTGCCGCGATTGCTTTATTCAGCATTAGTGTCACCCTTGGAAGCCCTATCCCTCAGGACACCCCCGCGCAGGCGACCGACAAGTCGGAAGGGCTAGGCGTTTGTTTGAGGATTTGTTGGACTTCAACACACCTGACGTTTCGAGTGGTAGGGAAATGCGGATCCCCTTATACTATGGTTGCCATGACTTGTTAGACTTTTGGGCGGATCGGACGGTGCGTGAATGTGCCGTGGTGTTCCTCCGGCCAATCGTTACGTCCAGTCGAATGCCTGGCACGCGAATGGCACTGGAAAGCGATGCGGCAACTTGAATGCGGGTGGTGAAAAGTCATTATAATCATTAATCAAATGGAGCTAGGGACGACCACGTGCTGGAGACCCCTGGAACTTGTGTTATAGTAATCCCTGATATAACGCACTTTATGCTCTTGACTACCACCCACCTTGTCCTTGTCCATGCTCGTCTTATGAACCTCGATACTTTATCATAATCAAGTATTTGACCAGCCACAATGTTCAAGCATCTCACTGTGAAAGAGACCCTCCTTTTCCAACCACCGAGCTTCAACAAGAAGAAGAATTATGAGCTTCACCAAGTTCTCGGCGCTGGTAGCTTCGGGAAGGTTGTGGTGCGTAGGGCGTGCTTTAATATGTACTGCCAGAACCTAATTGAATTCTCACTTTCTGCCTTGTTTGTCGCCGTCCCTGCGGTCTTTTTAAACTCCACCTTTTGCCGATTACATAGCGCGCAACATGGCATGTGCCACCCGAACAACTTGATGTAGCGGAACACGGCGCGGCAGCCAACCCAGAACCTATACAACCGCCCGCCTCGATCAAACGCCACCTCACAGCGGAAGAGCGGAAAGCGATACGCTCATCGCGTCCTTCGTCTCCGACGTGCACACCGCCCAACGAAGCCCTGAAACCCACAACAAACCCGGAACCGCATGTTACGAAGGATGTTGCGCTAAAGGTGATACCCAAGAAGAAGGTCAAGGGAAACGAGTCAAGTGTGTGGGCCGAGATGGAGCTCTTGAAGGGCTTGAGCCATCCCAATATCGTGCGTGCTTGATCTTTGGTCGAGTGCGTTCATGTCTGATCATTACGGTTCGGATTAGGTCAAGTTCTACGAATGGTTCGAGTCGCGGTCCAAGTACTATCTATCCTTCGAGCTGGCAGTGGGCGGGGAGTTGTTCGAGAGGATTCTACGGAAGGGCAAATTTACCGAGAGGGACGCTGCGGTCGTGATCCGTTCTATCCTATCTGGTGTCAAGTACCTCCATGATAACGGTATCGTTCACCGCGATCTCAAGTGAGTTCCGCTCCTGCTAAGCTCGCCTCCCTGCCTTGACTCATCCCCATCTCATCCAGACCCGAGAACATCCTTTATCGCACAAAAGCGCCGGACAGTGATATCGTGATCGTTGATTTCGGCATGTACGGACACCCTCCACTTCGCTCCAAGTGGGAGCCATACTGACCTGTTTTTTATAGTGCGAAGCACCTCCATTCACCCGAGCAACAACTGACCTCCGTAGCCGGATCATTTGGCTACATTGCGCCGGAAGTTCTAAAAAAACAAGGACATGGCAAAGCCGTCGATATCTGGTCCACAGGCATCATCACCTACGTCCTCCTATGTGGATACTCCCCCTTCCGGGGCGACAATACCAAAATGCTCATAAAAGAAAACACTGCGGCTAAAATCAAATTCCAGTCTAGATATTGGAATAAAATATCCGACCAGGCGAAGGATTTCATTCGGCGATTGACTGCGCTTGATCCAAACGATCGACCCACTGCTCAGGAAGCGCTGAAGGACCCGTGGTTGACTGCTGAAGTGCCCGTTGTCCCTGAGGGAGAGGAGCATGATCTGCGTATTGGCCTGAGAGAACATTTCAGTGCCAGGGGCAAATGGAAGATTGCGGTTCACAGTGTTAGAGCTGTACATAGGTTTTCAAGTCGTACGAGTACGAGGAGTAGTGGGGGATGGATGGAAGGCGAGAATGAGGGGGAACCAAGGAACGATCGTGGACTGGAGGAGAATGCGAATGTTACTGTGACTGCACCGGAGGATGACCAAGAGAAAGCGGAGTCGTCGGAGCCTAACGAAGCACATGCGTTGAAGGGAGAGGAGGATACTTTCTCATCACCCGAACACGAACTTACTCCCCCTGTACAAGTTCATGAACCGAAGGAGCTCCAGCCGCCCGCCATTCTCGTTGACGAACCACAATCAATATTGACACCAGAACAACAACGAGCAGACGAGGAAGCAAGAAAGGAAAGAGAGGAATGCAAGATGCCAGGATCGTTCCAATGTCATGAGGAAGAGCACGCTTCAAAGCCTCAGAACGATCAACCCACAGACATTGCTGCTCAAACACCAAAACAAGAATCAGGCGATAATAAAGAGGCGAAGCAACCTCATCATGGACATTGGGCTGAACTATTGAAGAAGCTACGTTTGTCATGACTTGCGCCCTTGTAATGGATCTGGTGAATGGTTTACAGGCCTTATGTATTTATTTTGTTGGCAGTTGGGTACCATATGATAATATAATTCAGGTGGATGTTCCATCGTCTATTGCGGATATCCCAGCGAATATATGTAGTTATATGCCTTGCTCTCTTCTTAAAAAGAAACTCCCATCGTACATTGCAATAAGGTCTGGTTGATCTCCCCACTTGGCATTGTACCAATATGAAACTCATACGATTACTCATAGAATCACGCATATCCTTGTTCTTTCAGATAGAGACAGCTTCCTCAGGGAGATCCCCGCCTCGCTTTTTGGTGTAATGTATATCCCATTATCCCGTTGGACCACTCATTCTTTGGCCGCCGGCCTGCTCATCAGTCATGCCAACGTCATAACTCACGAGGATCTGAATAATTGAGGAGATTGGGCGCCGGCCAGCCGCGCACCCAATGCTCTTCTCCCAGTATTCCACTCACCAACGGTCGTGCAGAACTCCTTCATTTCCCTCGGCCATGAAAGTACGTTTGTAAATTGATGAATGACCTGATGCGAACACTTAGTGCCCATCAATGCTCGCAATCCATATTTAGCAAGTGGTAAGACCACTTCTCGACAGTCCACTTCGCCACCTCTCCTCTCGTCTTCATTTCGGTGCTTCGTTCATTATCCAATTCAGTTTAGTTATGGGGCAACAGTCTGTTATTGATTGTCCAGATTTTCTAGTTTTTCATTCGTCCGTTTCTCTCCACTCAATCTACTTCCCCATTTCGCCCCAAGAGCCATGCGGAGTACAGCGGGCCTTGTCCTGTGTATTGTACACAGACCATACATATGTTTCGGCATAAGTACTTCCTGCATCTACTTGCCTAACAATTTTCTTTTCTCCACCTCGCCCTCATTCTCGCCCTTTCATAACCAATCTAATTCAAAAGTCCCCCTTTCCTACTCGCACTATTCTTGTCTAACGCTATATCCTATCGGGCTCAAGTCCCAACGTCAGATGGGTGCTGATGTGCTCGCACAACCACCCCGTCATCCCCTCTTAACGATCGTCTTCAGTTCCGCCACCCCAAAGGGGCAAGTGTACATTTGCGGTTTCCTTTGGTGGTGCCCTTACTTCACACGCATTTCGAGTCAATGACATCCTACATTCAGATAAACTAGATTTCGGACATAAGGACATGAAACCTTTGTCCAGCCTATCAAGGACCCATGCAACATCGGAAATCTATTGGTATTTGGTTATTGGGGAATAAACGTTACCATCTACTGAAGCTCAGGAGGGAGAGCATTGTAACTAGAGGAAGGAAGAAGTTTCGATCAAGCTACGGCTCCCTGTTGTAATAAAAAGAAGATACTCACGCAGGGCAGAGAGCTTCCCAAGCCTTGCTTGGGTGGACAGCCGTCTTGACAGTGCTAGGATCAACAAGCATGACGGTGGCGAGACCAGCTTGCTTGTGCCAGAAGATGTGGCAGTGGAAGAACCAGGGTCCCGGGTTGTCAGTCCTGAAGCGGATGGTGGTACCAGATCCTCCAACACCGACGGTCTATTTGTGAATAAGTTTTTACACAAAAATGAGAAAAGGACGATTCCATACATCGCGGAGGATCGGGTCGATGGTATTGAGGCTAGTCGAGCTCATGGACTTGATGACTTGGAAGTTCATCTATTTTTAGTAGACATATCAACGTTTCACCTTCTTCCCATATTACACCGAAATGGAGAACTCACGCCGTGGAGGTGAAGTGCTATTTTAAATTCGGTCATTGTGAGTTTCCAATCAAGACGTCTGCTTGCTAAAGATAGACTTACGGTGAGCATCGTCATCATCACTGTGTACGCATTAACCAAAGTTAGCATTGTCCGGCGTGTTTGAACAAAGATGCGCATACGTAGGAGGGAACGTAATCTCAACGGTCTTGTTGGCGGGGAGAATGAAGACATTCTCAGTGGCGTTGAAGTCACCGGGTTGAGAAGCACCCTCTAAGACACGTTCGAGGGTTGGGACTTTCTCTGGCAAGTAGGAGACACCATTGACATTCCATATGGCTTTTCCAGCGACCTAGTAGTGCATTGTAAACATCGAGCTGAACGAAAAGCCCAGAGGGATACACACGACTTCGAGGTCCAAAGAGATGGTCATATCCGGCTCGGAGACCTAAACTTTGTGAGTCGACTAGCCGTACAAGTCACCTTTATTAACATGCTTACGGGAGTTGGGTTGAGGGGCTGGGGCATAGGGTCAACGCAGCTCAATTCATACAATGGTTATGATCACTTACGTGAAGGTCAGCTTCAACGAGAGCACCATCATCGGGGCCAAGGGTCATCGGGCCAGTGGGATCAGCAGCGGGAGCACCTTGGTAGCGAATGATAGCACGGGAGAGGGTGGCGTTCTCTGCGAAGGGACTTTGTGAACGAGATACTGAGAGGAATAGGCAGATACTGACGATGCGGGTTGCGTTCTGGAGCACCACCGACGAAAGGTGCGTTGAACCAGTAGTTTCCAACGGGTTGATCTGCGGTGAGAACGACGGAATAACGCTGGCCAGCGAGCATATCGATCTTCTTGACGGTGAGAGGTTTAGTGAGCTCGCCATCGGCCTCAATGATGGCTATAATGGTGCATTTGAGCCCACTATGAAAGCCAGAAGGAAAGGCCTCGAAACTCACTCAAATTGTGGTTGTCAATCGACACAGTGAAGACGTTGCGAGCGGACTCATTAATGATGCGGAGACGGTAGCGTTTGCCCTGCACGACATTGATCACCGACCAGGGGACGGCAGGGCCACCATTGTAACGGCCAGCGCCGTTCACAAGGCCGGAGTCGGAGACTGGGACGATACCAGTTGCTTCGTAGCCCGAGAGAAGAGGGATGGTAGAATTCTGCCACCAATCGGCGAGTTCGACGATCTAATTAGAAAAGTCAAAAGGTGTAGCGATGAGCTCAAGAGAATCGATCTTACGGTGGACTCATCGTCAACATCGTAGAGGTTGCGGTGAGGATCCTCGGGATCATAAATAATGAGGGGGCCACGGAGACCCTAAGCAGTACTTTAAGCAACGTAGACACATAGAAGATTGAGAGAAAAGGCTTACGTCGACGTATTGGACGCTAAGCTCACTGTGATACCAGAAGGTACCAGTTTGAGAGCCAAGAGGCACGTTATAAGTGAAGTTGCCTCCAGGAGCGATGGGGCAAGCGTTGACGAATGGTTCACCCTCGACATAAGCATCAGGGGTGCGGAAGAAAATGCCATCAAAGTTCTAAAAATGCATCAGTGTGCAATAGGGAAAGTATAGGTGAATATAGGCTTACCAAGGCAGTGCTGCGACGCATGGACGCGTCAGTCTGCACTAATTAGATGAGCCATAGGAACTGGACATGTGGGAGAAATTTGCCGACCAGTTTATTGTTAACGGTGACCTGGAGAGTCTGCCCCTTAACAGCAGTGATAGGTGCACCCGGGAACTTTCCGTTCGCAACAACCGTGCCTGTAGTCCATCAGCAATGAGCCCTGGTTATGAGCCAACGCGACGTACTCCTCTTGAAGCCATCGGGAGCAAGTTCTGCATTGACAACGTCAATAGTGACCGCCTTGGTGGCGGAATCAGCTCTGCCCACAACGGCAGCAGAGAGAGCGAACTTGAGAAAGGAAAGGAAGAGAGCTGAAGCGAACAACTTCATCTTTGTGCTTCAGCACCTGATGAGAGTCACCCTTGTACTTTCGAGTTTTTATACTTCAACAACGAGCAGTATGTTGAACGCCACCACTCTGAAGCGCACGCTATTTTTGTCCTCCGTGGGTGTCGATCCAGGTACCAATTGCTCTGCGTGAGTTAATGCTGATAGTCAATTACCCACTACCAGGTTCACAGCCGGAATTTCGCTGGACGTGATAGGTCATGGCGTAGGCAAGAAGATGTTGTACCATGAGGAACGACCAGGAACAGCAAATTGGAGTGAATTTAAACACGCGATATTGGGGGAGCGTGAGCATCCAATCATTGATCAGTTGCTGTATGAATGTCACGATGTGCCAACTCTAGCGTTGTAAACGCAGTAAGGCATGTCTAGGAGGAGTTAAACTATCAAACCAACCGTGCTGATTGGCTTGTCGGGCTCCCAACGGATGGAACAACAGGGTTAGATGGCAATGCCAAGAGTAACAAAACGCATAAGAAGATAATTTTGGCACACTCCACACGAGAAGCGAGACGAAAATCTGTGTCATCCGTGGGTGGACTATAGAAATGTGGAGAAAAAATCGCCGATGGGAATTGAGAAGCGACTACACCGCCGTCGCAGCTTGAGAGGGACAGGGGTATGCGTCAGTCCAGGACTTCCGACGCAAGCAAAAGTCGGGTGGATTCGAAAACGCAGGCCCTTAATGAAAACTACCAATGAATAATCCGCGTTATCCGGTCTATGCTCCCTCTTTTTAGGCAGTGATATACGAAGATGGCGCGGATACTCACATTCTCTCTCACGCAATTAAGTATTCCTCGTTAGATGTTGCGAGAGTGGGAATTAATGTGCGGTTCCGAGTTGTTCTGGTTCGAAAATAAAACAGACACAAACAGTGAACGTGTTCTTGGCATTCCCTTGCCTCAGCAAGCAGATCATCTATACCATGTCACCATGTAGCCGCACCTTTGTTTGTCTGCTACCTCGGATCAAAGAGTATACAATAACTTACGAATGCCCCCCCCCGAAGTGAGGCACTAATCCTTGAAGTACTTTCAATTCAGAGTACCCGGGGATGGTTTAGGCCGTCTTCCGTTGCGCAATTTTAGGAGCTTCATCTCAGACGGTGCAGAGTCTGATTGTGCCTTGAGGTTAGGAATATCTTGATCGATGGCTCTTCTTGGCGAAAATACACCACGCCGGCCTGAAGGTATGGATATATTAGTGCATGAATTGGCACAGGCGGTTGTAAGGCATCTTCGGTGTATGAGATAGGTCCCCTACCGATCCGTAGTAATGCAGCGAGTCGATGTGGGCGCCAAGTCGCAACTCCGGCATATAGAACGGCACGGTGCAGTGGTAAGTAAACAATTAAATAGTGCTCAATCTCGGTGCAGACAGACGGGATTTTGTCGTTTAATGCCAGAAATATAGCATAACACAGGAGCCTGTAATGCTAGTGCTGATAGTAGTGTCGCACTGACTCAATCAAGCTGGTAAATCACAAGAATCGTCGAATTTCTCTTACACTTACCCACCAGCTCATATACGCAGACACATTTCAAATACGGAGTATTTAAGGGGAATTTATGTGAAAAATAACTGGTCAGTGAAGGAATATGAGTAATAAGACGTGACTAAGAGCATAAAGAGGGCCGATCGCGACAATACATCCGAAAACCCGAAAATAGTCACCAGTAGGCCGAATGATGTTCATCCTACCTCCCACCTAAGTTACTGGTTACGCAGGGCTGGAAATCATGTTCCAGTCTCGTCAACAGCAGGCATGAGGGATCCATCCAAGATTTTTCGGTTCGTATCCATGCATGACCCTCAGTATCACAGCTCGCTTCGGGATTCGTCATTATCAACTCCCATTGCCGTGTGGAGAACGGTGCCCAGCAACTCATGAACTCGCAGCGGAGCGGCGCCTCTCACTAAGCCTCAACCTGACTAGCGCCCACAGCTATTAACCAGTGGCACGCCTCGCAAGGAACGAGAGCGGCGTATACACACCGTGTGACACTGTGACTTACTGTCGTTGATGGTCCTTTTGAAAATTTTCGAGTCGTGAACAGTTTTCTCAGACCCCTCTGCACCTATCCTCTTGCGACTTTGCACGAAGCTTGACGCATATATATGGCATCAGTTTACCATTTTTTCACGATTTTAGGACAACCTTGCAAACCAAGCCTAACGGTTTTCTGAGGCTATCGACTCTTTGAAAATGCTGTCACATGGATGTCACACGACGTTTCAATCTCCGCTCTCGGCCTAGGTTGGCATGGAGTGAGCCACCAGTTTGCAACACATTATCTTCCGTTTGCACAACATCTGTTTCTTGTGGGCAACCCCAGAGTGTTGATGGTTGCCCATGAGTTGATTTTGCAATGTCCCATATGGCAAGCCTGTCTCGAGAGCTGCGACACAAATGCTCTTCTACTTCTTTGATCGTATGCCATCAAGTGCGGGCCTGGATGTCTGGTCATTGTAGTTGATATTTCATTGCCTATGTCGAGCATTGGACTGTTTTTCATGAGTTGATTTTCCCATTGGATTGCTTTGAGTACGCATTGTGCTCCGTTTCTATGGAACTTGCAAGAGTCCATGCCGAGCAGAGTTTTAAATGCCATCCCATGTGTCACGTTCACAAGCAGGCACAGTTAATCCTCAGTCCATGTTTCACTCTTTTGGTTCTGTGTTCCCTAACTTTGGTGGATTATTTGTTAGGAGGTGTACTCTACAGGGTGAACTTTTCTTAATCATTAGTGCAGGGGATCGGGGTAGATCTCCGATTTGATGGGAAATTTCCGTCTGAAAGAACGTTACAGCTTGGTGTATTTCACGTTTATTATCTGGACACTGTGATGTATCCCTGGATTTTTTTGCGCGAACACATTAATACAGCTTGTATGTATACTGCAAAAAATCGTGACAGTCGACAGTCGCGTGTATTGCCAGCAAATCCCTGTTTTCAAACATCTGATCGGTTTTCAAACATCTGATCAACGACAGTAGTAGGCACACACCCTCTGACTCCCATTTTCCTTCGCTACCTCTGCCTTGTACCACCCTCCTTCTACACCATTCCGCCTTATAAGTAACACTTCTTAAATCCCGCCCACCACTCCCTCAAATACAGCCACACACATTCCTAATGGATCCCGACACAGGTGACGAAGAGCGAAGTGCTAGGGGTGACCCGATGCGTTCCCACTTCGACCTCACCGCCTGGGGTCTCTGGGCACCTACAGCCCACAGGCTTCCACGCCCAACTCCTAGCGTCGTTTCCTAGTATACCCTTCATAATACACGATTCACTATCCGGTGCCATGGACGAGATGCACCGTCTATCCATACTGCAAGAGAATTATACTCTGTTCGCGACATCAACTCCTTGGAATCGGCTCCCCGCTCAGCCTTGTCCATAATGGTTCTCCCGTTTTCTCCTCAGGCAGTATAAATTTGCCTGAATCCCCATATTCTCAGAGACGGTGGGTTTCGGCTAGCTTAGGATGGACTAGAGCTTAATCTACAAATATTGAGGAGAATTTTTCCGCCTTACTTGAGCATCTTCCCCTTTCAACTTCTATCATTTTTTTCCCCAAGTTTTGGTCTTAGAAGCGCGAATGATATAAGCAGCCCCCGAGAGCAAATGAGAGCACTCCAACCTCACAAGGAGTATCGTATGAACGTATTGGTGTTCAGGTCAACTTCCTGTCAATTCCTCTGCGGTCGCCTAATTTCACCTACCCATCGAGTGTGGTGACATGTCTTTCCCCTGTCCCCATAATCTCAACTGGTGTCGGGGTCGAACTAGCTTCAACGGTTGAAAGGGATAATCATTTACGGGAATTGTGTTTGTCTAATTCCACAACGACCAAAATACCAGGTGGAAGCAAGGCTGCATGTGACCTGCAACACCCTCCTCATCTTGTCATACAACTTGCCCTTCAGCCTGTAAAAGTACAACACAGGCTAATGGGGCCGAGCACTACACATCCGAGCGAAGATGCCTATGATTGGCCCACTGGGTGAAGGCGATGGATTTTGTCGCAATGTCGCAACGCATAAGAGCTGATTAATACAGATGATGATTAAGTATTTAAGATGTACAATATGGAAATAAATTGGCATAAATGAGCATCAGTATTCATGGAAGAGTAAACTATAATTTTTCCGACAGTATACCATACATCTCTCATTCCTCTCTCATCCACTCGAAGACCCACTTGTCAACTGTAAGGAGTCCTGTGTCATCAAACAGGATATACAAATACTTGAGGGTTTCCGCAAGGAAGAAGCTACGTAGATGGACACCTTAGTATATCTCAACTGATTCAACAGTGAAATTCACCGCCTCGGCATATCGTCACCACATGTGACGGTCTGTCCACACCTGATATACTCCCATACCCATACTTCGTCTTCGCAAGTTTCTGAATAGCCTGGAAGACCTCCCAGCCCCTCTCTCGCCACTTCACATTTTATACAAGATATAAAAGCTTTCCACCGTCTGCCCAGGGTTATATATGGCCGGTTATGCCTGGGAGCGACTGGGGCGGTGCTGGTGGTGCCCACAGAAGGGGGATGAGCTCAGGCTCTCATTGCAAATGGGCCGAAGAGCAGGATCCATAAGAGGCGGCGACGATACACCAAAAAAAAAGTAGCCAACGGACTTTAAGTCTACCCCCGAAGCAATTAACCGTGGACGATAAGTCGCCCATGCCTTCTCCACGAAACTTCGTGTCAGCGAGAAGTCGTGGGAAAGAGAAGTAGACCAAACCAGCACAAGCCGCCTTTTATAAATTACATATACACCCACCCTAGGCAGGATGAAACGTTATTACACAAGTCAACTCATCCCTCCACATGATGCCCCCTCATGACACCCCCTCATGACGCCTGCACCAAGCCCTGCCACCCCTTTCGGCATCGAGCAAGGAATGAACTTGGTCTGGGGAAAATGCGATCCACAATGTGGGCCTAAGTTCAAAGTAGCCAATCAGCTGATGTAAAGTATCGATGTCCTGGTACTCTTGCCAAGTCATCAGGCACGTTGCGAGTGGTGTTAGGTGCTGGCCTTGCTGGCAAACCGAATCCTGTCTTCAGGTAATCGAATTTATGTTCACCAATCAAAATCCAAAGCAGTATCAGACTGATGTCTCTACGAACATCTTACCAAACCAATATTGGAGAGAGAATGACTATATACAATGCGAGAAGTGCCTCCTACTTGATAGCCCAATCATATGTACACACTTTTACACGCACACTTATGACGAGAAAGAGGAAGACGGTGAAGGAGGCTTTTAAATAGGAGACACTTTGGTGGCGAGTTCGTCATCCGAACTCTTTGCATCTATACTATGTTGTCCAACAGAGAGGTTCTGGGAAGCATTCTGAATCAAGGTTTAGTTCACACCTAAGGAGTATGAGATTTCCAACAAGCCTTGTGCATGTCCTTATCATGTGCAGACTCCTGAGTCCTATCAATGCGAATCGAAATATTTTGTTGCGACTTGTGATTGGAGGATACGGCGCTCCGTGGAATTGATACCAGCATATGATCGACGTTGTCAATCTTCTCTGTGATGCTCTGCCGAGCATTAAGAGTCGCCAAGAAAGAGTTGCTGTAGACTGCGGCCGTAAGACGGCATTAAGGTAAAGGAGGGATGGCGTTGAGGGCTTCGGCTTTTATGGACAAGGTAGGAAAGGACATACGTCGGCCAATGCAGAAGTAGAAGCTGGCGTAAATGAGCGTATTGGGTGAGGCAACGAGCTGTGTATATGAGGATTCCCATCAACATGTGCTATAGAGACTGGTATTTGAGAATCGTCGCACCGAAATCAGAGCTGCAATGGCGCAGATACTGTATTTGACATGTATTTAGCATACGTCGCTGCCGAATAGGGGCACTACCTGTACGTACGTCGTTAATCTGACAAAAATGAGATTAGGTCGATGTAGAATAATGTCGAGAAGAAACTCACACTCCGGTGTTGACAACAAAGATGATCTGATCAGGGATCAATATTTCATCCGCGGGAGGTCAATATATCTACGAACCAGCTTGGTGATCATGGTATCCGACCTGGAACTTGTCAGCATACAGTAAAACAGTCAATCGGTTGAATGGATCACCTTCTAAATCCAGTCCGAGCACTGTGCAATAAGTAGACCAAGCTCGTCGCGATGAGCACGTCGATAGTTGTCGATAGGGCGTTGATGGTGATGGTGAGCGGCTGCATTGACTCCGTCAGCATTTACTTAGACGAACCAGGGGACTAAGAGACTCACGGAAATCTTCAATAATGTCCTATAGGTGTCCATCTGGATCCTAAGGTTACTTCTGTTAATGGAAATCCGCATACTGTTGGACGCCAAACATACGAGAGGATCACCCAAGCTTCATTCACAAATCAGACGAAATGCAATTGTAGACGCGGTGGTCGACCCACCTGTCCCACACCCGGCACAAGCAAAGATCAACAGCATGATTACTCCCGTGAGGTAAATATTCCTTGAACTGAGTCTCCATACGCGATACGCATAGAACCTGAAACACCCGTGAGCGACTGTTCAAACGAACCTTTCTTGTCAATAAAGAAGACTCACGTTTGCACAAATGCACCATTCAGACCCTGAGGGGCACCAAATCCGTGATGATACAATGAGACGAGATGTGAAGGGTATTCGGATCCAATTACATGGGAGATAGATAAGATAGCGCCAGCGGGATATGTCAGGTCCTAGGTGCCCTCGTAAATGACGAGATACGTACGGTAAACAAGGCCTCGATCTACGGCTACTATTTAGCGAGGCAGGTGATGGGGAAGAACAAAATACGTACCACGACAGACCAGATGATATGCTTCAGCCTCTCATCGTCACTGCAGACCGTTTGACCATCAGCTCTAATCTGGACCTCCTTTTCGAAGGGAGACGAGACCTACTGGAAGAAGGTAATCGTATAATGATAGACTACCAATACAAGCGTCCTTAATAAATGAGGTCAGGGATAGGAATCGATGAGTCGACGTACTGGTGTGGGTGATCATGCATAAATGTGTGGCATCAAATGTAACCAGGACGAGAACCTATTATCACCCGACCAGGCGAAGTCATGGATCAGTTCCAGCTTACATGATTCAAGGCAGGGCGCCGTCCAAGGGTACGTTATCCAAGAACTGGCAGGTCTTGCCACCCGCAATCAGCGGCATTGGCAGTACGCCATCAAGAAAACAAACGAGAACGGAAAAAAGGTGGGGGCGAATAAAAAAGCACACTTACCAGTGTTTTCAATAGCCAATGGTCCTTCTTGTATCCTAAGAAATCAGGTGCACGCATCAAACACCGAAGAGAAATTTTTTTGCGCTGAAGAGAACATACGTTGGAAATAGTAAAAGGCTTGTAGGAGGCATACACCATGCAGGACGGCGCTGACAATTACACCGATCATCATTGCCCCTATGCTGCAGAACAAATATATCAGATGACCTCTATCGGCTGAACAGAAAATAGAGCAGGAAGGAAAAAGGAGAGAGATCCGGATCGCACATACGAGTTATCCAGGGGGACACCCGACTCCAGAGTCGCCGATTTACTCGACATCTTGGGAGGTTAAACCGAGTGGAGGAATTGGGGCGGCTATATTCTTGCCCGCCTTCAAACGTAGCTGAGTCAAGAGTAGAGTTACTGTGTCAACCTCCGAGAAACCAACCAAGTCCGTTCGGTGAAGCGAGAATGTGGAAGTGGCGAGGATGGAAGTATGACTCGGCTGCGGTACAAAAGAGAGGGTAGGAGAGAGATGGAATTCCAGTGTCGAATCGTCAGGTTATGTATTACTAGGCAACGACGGATCGACAAGCCGAGGATGTAGAACATTTCCGCGTGTAAATGCTTTTAAATGTGAAGGCAGGGCTCCTGCAAATCTGAGTTTATTCAGGGTCAATATCACTGATGTTGTCTGTTGTCAACGACTAGAGTTGTTCCTAAAGCCTTATGGGGAAAAGAAACAGCAGGGTGAGAAGGGTGGCAGAATGCTCTGACAATTGGCTCCGTCGTTCCCCCAAAAAGTTAGCATCGATGCGGGTGCGATGAACATATCTGTGTTTGGACTGCTTCATAGGTATAGCCTACTGTCGTGTGGTTAGTTTGAAAAGTTTTCTCAGCAAAGTATGAGTATACAAGTAGCAACCTTCGGTTCCGGCTAAGCAATAGCCGAGCAGTATTAACCTAAATGTCTATTTTACTGATCAATGTTTATTGAGGTGGTCCCCCCAGATAATAATAGTCGTCATCAACTGTTTGCAAACGAAGCTGAGGGAAAATTTCCTCAGATCGGATGAATACTAAGATAGGATCGAGCAGAAGCAAGGGCTACGAGGCGATGGTGAGGTGGATCTATTGAAGTCCATTTCTTGGGAATGGTTTGTCTTGTGCCACGCCAACTCAAGAGTAGGGTCAACGAGGTAGACCTGGTAAGACCTGGACTCACTCCTACACCATTCATATAGTTCATTCCTGGTCGGACAGAAGCAACAAGGGAATCCAAACGAGAAAAATTTTGAAACGGACACGGGAGTCGGGAAAAACCTGGGAAAGCTGACCAGATGATGCCACTTCCCGCCTTCGTAAGGTTTGCAAACCGGGTCGACTGCATTTTAGAAGAGGAATAGTGTGGGTCAACCTTTCCAGAAGCAAGTGTATGTAATGCTGTCGTTGATGGTCCTTCTGAAAATTTTTGAGTTGTGGGCAGTTTTCTCACTCCTCTCTACCCCTATCCACTTGTATTTTTGCATGAAGAGCACCAGTCTATTAGCCATTTGTGGGATTAGGAGACGAATGGTCAACAAATGACCCAGGGTAGAAGTCGCAAAATGCTAAGATGTGTGTTTACATGGGTCAAGTCATGGTTCACTGAGGTTGGTGGTGCCACTGTTAGTGGTGGAATGTGGGAAATTGGAGGGAACGGGTACTAAGTCCGTACGTGCATTTGTCAACATGATACTGGAGTAGCAGACGGTGCTTTGATTGGAGCCCTAATGGAGTTTAAACACCTCCCAATACATGCGTCACACTTCTGATTTTCAGGGATTATGTATTTGGAGGCGTATTATGGGGTGCACTTTTTTGCTTAACCACTGCCAGGGATCTTGGAAGATGTTTGTTTTGATGACAAAGCTTTGCCTGAAAGTGCTTTGTGGCTTGACGTATTTCGCATTTTTTGCTTCAGTATCAGTGTATATCCCCGAATTTTGGGCATTGGAATATTACCACGCCCCGTATATATGTCACAAAAATTTGCGGAAGTCAAGAGCCATCTGTGGTGTTAGCAAATTCCCAATTTTCACACCTCTGATCGTTTTCAAACATGTGATCAACAACAGTAGCTCATTTACGTACCTACGTGTGAGTGCTGCTTTCTCCTTTTAGCTTGCTCCGACCAGCGACCAGGAACGAGTCTGGCCTAAAAGGAATGTTTTTTTCTGTAGGGAAACCACTATCTCTCAGGAAAGCAAAAAGTCCGAACCGTTGAAGTAATCGAAAGGTGGAATTATTGTACAGTTAAAATTTCCACTATTACGGGTTCAGAGACGCTATGCAATTACTATGGACCTTCAACGATAAGTCCAGCCAGATGGGTACCGGACGACAGACGTCGCGAGGAGGACTCCTTGTAAGAGGGTAAGAGGAAATATGATTAGGCAGAGAACGCATGATGGTTGCATCCGCTTCAAGAGATCTTCCTTCATGAAGTTATCTGGTCACCCCCCCTGTCACCTCCCCAGCTAATGTCACCAAACTAAAACGCATCCCTGAATTTGGGAGCATATTGATTCAGTGGAAATAAGAGCATCGACGGACACACTGAACCGTCTTTGCGGCCATTTCTTGTCTCTGCCAGCTCACCACCACCGGACCTCGCCTTTTTTCTGCCATCCTTGTCGTTATGACCGCACTCACATACATGGACTATTGTTTTCTCGGAGTTGGCGTGTATATCCTCAACTTATACATCGGACGGCGACGACTTCCTGCGCCTCTTCCTCCGGGTCCCCGTGGTCTACCAATCGTCGGAGTGCGCTCCTCCCCATTGAGTTCTCATCAGAAATAGACATTAACAATTACTTGCTGGTATTAGAATGCTCTCGACATGCCGACGCAGAAGGACTGGCTAACCTATGCAGAATGGGGACGCAAATATGGTTTGTTGTCAACGCTTAATGCGCTTTCCCAAAGCATATTCATCAACTTACGTTGTAGGTGGAATCGTTTCTGTCACCGCAATGGGCCAGCCCATTATTATTGTCAACTCTGCCGATGTCATGGAGGAACTTGATAGGAAGGGGGCCTTCTATTCGGATCGACCCCGTCTCGAGATGGGCGGTGAACTGCTTGGTTATTCGGAAACCCTCGTCTTGATCCCATATGGAGACAGATTCAGGCGCTATCGAAAGAACATTGCCAAGTACATTGGAGGTACAGCGCAGTTGAAACAACTTCATCCGCTTATCGAGGCATCGACCCGCAAGTACCTTCAATGGACCCTGACTAAGCCTGATGATCTGATGGTTCACCTCCGCAAGTAAGTACACTTGATCTGTCAGTCTTTTATATGTTTATGACCGTCCTAGACTTCAAGGCACTATCATCCTCAAGCTAACGTATGGGATCGATGTGCAGGAAGATGAAGATCCATTCGTTACGCTTATAGAACGCGCTAACGACAACTTCAACAAGACAACGATTCCTGGTTCCTTCTTGGTTGACTTCTTCCCGGTATTGAGGAAGCTGCCGGAATGGTTACCCGGTATGGGCTTTATGAAAACGGCGAGGCGTTGGGCGGCCGACACGCTGGAAATGGTTGAAGCCCCATACAAATTCACTGTGCAGCAAATGGTACGTTTAGGAAAACGCGATCTCAGTTCACACTCAATTGTCGACCTATAGGAGGCTGGTACTGCGTCAAAATCTTATGTGTCTGCCATTCTCGAGGAGGGAAATCTTGGCGAGGATGACATTCGAGACCTGAAGTACTCAGCAGGCTCACTCTATGGCGGCGGTGCTGACACGACTGTCTCCGCGGAATATGCTTTCCATCTTGCCATGGTTTTATTCCCAGGTATGCGCTAATGGGATATACTCCGTTCAGCAGGCTTTTGTTAACCACTGAGGGCTAGATGTCCAGAAGAAGGCCCAGGCGGAGATCGACTCTGTCGTCGGCACCGAACGACTTCCTTGTTTTAATGACCTTCCTCGTCTTCCGTACGTAAATGCCGTTGTTACCGAAATCCTTAGATGGAACAGTGTCGCCCCTACTGGCGTACCTCATCGTGCTACGGAAGACGGCATCGTCTCAGGATACTTTGTTCCCAAGGACGCAATCATTATGTGTAACCTCTGGTAACTTCCCATTCCCTTCAGGGTCCCAGATCGGCATTTTAACGAGCATCGTATAGGAACATGTTGCATGATGAGAACGTTTGGCCCGATCCATTCACCTTTTCTCCCGAGCGATATCTTGGTCCTAATCCCCAGCGAGACCCTCGTGAAATATGCTTCGGATTTGGACGGCGGATCTGTCCTGGAATGTATCTCGCCGAGGCAGCATTGTCGATGACGATTGCTATGACCCTCGCTGTGTTCAATATCACGAATGCGACCAAGGACGGCGTGCCCGTCATCCCCAAGCACGAGAATACGTCTGGTATCATCAGGTGCCGTTGTCGTCTTCTTTGTCTAATATAGGATTACTGATCTCAACTTACTATAGTTATCCTGAGCCGTTCGAATGTGTGATTAAGCCACGTTCGGAGAAAGCTGCTGCCTTGATCATGGAAGAATATCATCACTGATACCCTTATATTGAACAATCCCGGCATGTTCTCGTTAGGCTCGCTGGGTATATGGTCTTGTAATCTCTGGTCTTCTCTTACTACCAGCGGCTTAATTCTGAAAGTTACATACCTTGTTCCTTAATCAATCACAGAGTGGAGTATATATATTGAACCCCTTTAAGTTCCATTACCACACCCTGTCTGGACTACCTTACAGCAGAGTCGCTCAGCACCTTGTGTTTTCTGTCCAGGTTTATAAGGTCAGCAATTACATTAAACATTAAGTACGGAGAAAATGTTATTATATTTCCAGCAGAGGAGGACCTCAGTTCGTTGGCCTGGGGTCAGGGATAGCATTATCTTGAGCAATCAGTTCTGGGCGTTCAAGCATTTTATCCACTTCGTTACTGGGTATTCCTATCCATGGCTAGGCACTGTCACTAGTGGCGATGGCCCGAAAACCAGGGGGAAGGAGGGAAGAAACCGCTACGTACACAACTCTTCCGAAGTGTGGAATCTGAGGTTCGTACCTCCCTAGCTGGTGTCTTGCAGGATTATAACAGATTCCAGCCCTGACAAATGATACCTAGATCTAACATACATCCCAAGTTACTTGCTGCATTATAGAAAGAAATTACGTAGACAGACAGAACTCTCTAAGTGGTATTTGGCACTATGGAAAGAAGGGCCAATCGTTCAGTAGTGTTCTACCTCCTCTTCTATGGTCTTCTTGGCAAAATGGTGGTAGAGAGGGTATAAGGGAGCCCATGAGACTGGTCATCATTTAGTTTCGATGATGATGTTTCAATTGGTATTGGCGGAGTCCGATTTTATTAAATTGATTCATCCAACGTGCCTCTGGACACTTGACGGGCTTACAACCCGACAACAACCATGAATGACTATTAATATGAGATACGAGACATCGAAGATATGGAAAAGACGGCACCACAATTTTTTGCCACCTGACAGCTTCTTAGTTCGAGCAGGAGCATTAATGACCCTGGTCTGGGCTGGGGTCAATGTTTTGAGCTTTTCGGGGGTAGTGCGGCTATGTGGGAGGGAAGCAACGATGGTAGTGACAGTGTTGCAAGGTTTCGTACAAAAAATGTGGAGCGACTGATTTATATCCGGCTATGTTGGAATATGACCGTCTTCTAGGGCCAGAGGGTCGGTCGGCTTGGAGATGTAAGCATGTTCAGATTCATGGCCCATTATTTGATGGAACAAAGAAGAGAAGCAGAATTGATGGAGGTATGGGTGTCAGAGTTGAAGTGACACCCTGAATGGTGGTGTTGGCCACGTAGGGGAACGTAGTGAGGTGGCATGGGCTAGTCGGGAGACTTTGAGCGAGAAGGAGAGAGAGGATTGCAGGTTGGGGTGTTGAGTTAGTCGAACAAGAGGTAACTTGGGAGGAAGAGATCAGTGGTGACAAATCTGACAAATCCGAAAGAGGTTATCACAACATCACACTGTACAACCACAACCCATCCATCCTACTCCCTCCTCACGCTCTGGTCCGTACATCCCACAGTTCACCACCACCGTCTGCGGATCCCATCGCTGGCACCATCCCGCACCCGGTGCAGTAGTCTCACATGGCCAGCAAGCACCCGAGGCACACGCCCTCCCCAACATCCCCAACACAACATCCCTCTGCCTCCACATCCAAACTCCCAAAGTTTCTCCAACGCCAGAACCGTGATCGCTCAAAATCTGCCACAGACCCTACAGGCAGCACAGGAGGCAGTTCCATCGCCAGCTCAGCCTCGGGCAACCCCAACACCTACACCAACAGTGACACCACCACCTTTCCCTCTGCCCCTTCCTCCAAGATCCGCAAGGGCAGCAAGTTCCTTGGTAGACGGGACAAGGACAAGGATAAAGACAAATCCGAGGCTGGTAATGCGACTACGCCTACCGCTGCGAGTGCGGCTGATATGGATGAAGCCCCTGTGATAGTAGAGCCTGTTGCCATCCCTCGTCCACGCTCGACTGCAGACCGGCCCCTCACCACATCCGCCCCTGATTCCCTCCAACGTCACCAGTTTTCCTCTTCCAGTACAGCACCGTCGTCTACACGTATCGGTGACCTCCCAACGCGCCTTTCTGGCTGGTTCTCACATACGTTTAGCTCATCTACCACCGACCTCTCACTCAACACCCTCCTCTCCCAGTCCTCACCTAAAAGCAAAGCATCCACGCTGCTTACAGTTGCGAAACACGGAAAGGGGCATTTGGACAAGGCGATGCGGTATTTGTTGGATAGTGATGCGACACCGGATAAGTGTACTGAGCCGATCTGGTTGTTGGGGGTACAACATCCGGGGTACGAGCCCCCGTCACCTGTGTCACCACAGGGGACAATGAATGCCGGGAGACGTATAGGATCGCCTCCGTCTTTGAGTTCATCGACATCTTCAGTGGCCTCGAATGCGGAACTGGCCCTGGCCCTATCGCAGCAACCTGCATCCGCATCCATGTCGTCGTCGTCGTCATCGTTGTCTCACAAGAATAATCCAGCAGCACTTTGGCCACCTGTGTTTTATATCGACTTTGTGTCCCGCGTGTGGCTCACTTATCGGTCACATTTCTCACACCCGATTAAGGATACAACATTGACTGAGCTGTGTGCGCTCAGTGCAACTAGTGCGGTGGAAGATAAGATGGTGAGTCCTACCAAGAGTCGGTGGCATTGGGGTGGCGAGAAGACGTGGTCGAGTGATTCGGGGTGGGGGTGTATGCTGAGGACGGGGCAGAGTTTGCTTGCAAATGCATTGATTCATGCACACTTGGGTCGAGGTGCGTGTCCCTTTTACATGGGTTTCTATCGTAATGACTTGTGCGTTAGATTGGCGTAGACCGCCATATCCGATATACACAGCAGATTACGCGACCTATGTACAAATTCTTACGTGGTTCTTCGATACACCCTCTCCAGAAGCTCCGTTCTCCGTACATAGGATGGCTCTCGCTGGGAAAGAACTTGGGACAGATGTAGGACAGTGGTTCGGGCCTAGCGTCGCCGCAGGTGCAATCAAGTACGTCCACCTTACCCACCTCTTCCTTCAAACTTACTTACACTTTTGCTGTTATGCTAGACGACTGGTAAACGCATTTCCCGGCGCAGGACTCGGCGTCTCCGTAGCCAAAGACGGTGTTCTATCCCAAACAGATGTCTTCCTCGCATCTTACACGCACCCACCAGAACCAACCACAACACTCTCCCCACGTAAATCTACTGCAGCATCTAAGACAGCACCACAGACGTGGGGTGATCGACCTGTGCTTGTGCTTATTGGACTTAGGTTGGGAATTGATGGCGTCAATCCGATTTATTATGAGACTATCAAAGTGCGTTCTCCTTTCGTATTATGAACTTCTGATGAAGCGTTGTACTGATCAATATATGTACTACAGACGTTGTTCACGTTCCCACAGTCGATAGGCATCGCGGGCGGTCGTCCGAGCTCATCGTACTATTTCGTCGGGTCTCAGGCTGACAATTTGTTCTATCTTGACCCTCATAATCCCAGGCCTGCCATCCCATTGCGGCCACTGCCTTTTGGCGAGGGTGGTCCTGCAGCGATTCTGAGAGAGAGGGATGGGGAGAGGGATAGGGAGTCCCTATATGAACGGGTGCGGAGACGGGGTAGTAAGAGTCAAAGAGAAAAGGAAAGGGAGGGAGGGGATAAGGAGAAAAGAAAAGGGAAGGGGACACGGAGGGACCATGCCTCATACCACACCACACAAAGTCATAGTCCTAGTCGATCATCACATTCGCAAACGCATGGCCGAATCCCGACCTCGCCGACGAGTTCGACTTCGGGACGTGCGAGTAGTGGAGGGTTTCCTCCATCCTCGTATCATGGGCATGGACATGTGCCTGCATCGCCTAGTCCGTTGCAGAGAGAGCTTTCGGGGGAGGAGGTTGTGCAAAATGTGGTCATTGGCGTTGGGTCTGGGGAGGGAGGGGAAGTGGTGTCCGAACACGGAGAACGCATCACTACAACTCCAGCAGCACCGATCCCGATCTCAGTCGTCCTTTCGCAAAGTTCGTCGACGTCAAACACGTCCGGCACGTCTACATCTACGACTAATACAGCGTCTACCAACGCTTCTGTGGGCACTAACAATACTAATACCTCGTCTGCTGATGCTTCGGCGTCACCTTCGTTTAGCACAACTGGTGGTGCTGGCGGGTTGGATGCGCTGCAGGAGCATTATGTGACGTCGTACAGTGCTGCGGAGTTGAAGACGTATCATTGTGAGAGGGTTAGGAAGATGCCATTGAGTGGGTTGGATCCGAGTATGTTGCTTGGGTTTCTGTGTCGGGACATTGAGGAGTGGGTGGATTTGAGGAGGAGGGTTGATGAGGTGCGTGATTTGCATTTGCAAATTATCCCCCTTTCTCTTTGAGACGTTGTGATATTAACGGTTTGTGGTATTTTTTGTTTTCTATAGCTCCCGAGGAGTATATTCTCGATACAGGACGATCATCCCAAGTGGGCACACGAAGATTTCGATGATGAGAGTATGATGGGACTGGAATCGATGTCGGAGCCTGACGTCGAGGACGACGAAGAAGATGAGTTGGATATGGATCTTGGAGAGGAGGGGGTAGCTAAGCGGAAGCGACGTACAGAGGGAAGTGATGGTGATGACGACGTTGACGACGATGTTGGTGATGATGATGATGATGATGATGATGATGATGATGAGCTTTATGAACCACCTGTCTCAGTGTCCCGCTCGACTTCGACATCGAGTCAAAGCCAGGAAGGTGATACAGAGGAAGATCCTGTTGAGGCACTCACACCAGGACCGACGGGGAAATTTGACTTTGGGACTCCGGGTGCGAGGGGGAAGAGACGGGAGACAGTGGATACGTTGAAGGCGGAATCGCAAGAGGGAGAAGAAGAAGCAGAGGAAGAGAGTGATATTGAGGACGGGTGGGTTGATTCGGGAGATCTTGGGTTTGGTGATGAAGGAGAGGTGGAAGCAGAAGGGGAGGGAGAGGAGGGAGTCGTGACACCTATGGCTGGATCAACGGTTGCGGTTGCCATACATCAGCCTCCGTCACCTCGTACGCCCAAGTCACCACAACAACCACAAGCTCCAGAATTGTCGATGATCACGGGAGTGAAGGAGTTGAGCAAGAGTGGCGGCAAGTCGAAGAGTAGCAAATCTGGTTCGAGTTCGAAATCGAAATCACATACGAAAGCGAAGTCAGATACGGATTCGCGGGAACGAGAGCGGAAGAAAAAGAAGGATAAGGATAAGAAAGCGGTGCCTGTTCCGCTCGTCTCGTTACCTTCGGGGATTTCGAGGTCTACTACGACTACATCGGCAGCGACTACCGGACATCAGCAGCAGGAGAGTTATCCGTTCCCTGGATCTGGGGATGGAGAGTGTGAGGATGAAGCTGTTGAAGTGAGCAGTGGGCCTGGGACGAGGAGTTGGGAGAGGGGAAGGTATGAAAGTCAGAGTTGGGCGGGTGGGAGTAGTGGTGGGAGTACGGGGTTGAGAATGTTTGCGGGAAAGGGGAGGGATGGAGGGCGTACGCAGAGTGGAGGTGTGAAAGGTATTTTGACCGATGTTTGAGAAGTGAGTGGTTCGTGATGGGTGGTGGTAAGGGGGACGCACACGGAGCGGGGGAGCACGCGCTTCTGTGTCGTGTACGGGTACATGTACGAAGTGGCTGGGACCTCCTTTTGATGGGTTGGGTGGAAGATTGCGAGACTCGAGACATTGGATGATGCTCGATGTGTGTACATGTACAAGATGTTGTCTACTAATGGGATGCCAGGGTGCATACCATATTTCTCGTGGATTCTTTTTTTTTTTTTTTTTTTTCATACTTTCCCTCTTCCTTCACATCGGTCTTTTCCTTTCAGTTCTCTTTTTGATCTTCTTACTGGTTTGTCAGAGTGTACTTTTTGCCATTTGTCAAGTCTGCTAAAGTATTTGATCCCGACAACAATTCCTCTATAGCTTGGCACATCCGTCGTTTTGACCTTGCGCTGAGGGTGATGTCTTCCTGAGAAGCTGGAATTGCATAAGCAGTCACAGTGAGCAGTGAGGGGGGAGGCAGCCGAGGGTGGCGGGCCACTCTGTAATTGAGGGGGGGAGGGCCACCGACAATGACGAAGATGAAGGAAGAGCGAGATCTAGACCTGAAGGATCGTGACCTCTGGTGGGGATAGTAGGGCGGTGGATGTGGGAAGGCCGTGAAGAGAACTGGGTAGAGAAATAGAGAAATGATGTAGTGACAAATATGGTATAGCTACGAAGAATCATTAATCATTAATCATGGCGGTGCTGATATGAAAGTGGCTGAGCCAAGTGGTGTGCATTGCGGAGTGGAGATGGTGGTATAGAGAATGGATTGGCATATGCTAGAGGTTCGAGCCTAGTGAGGAGCAGGGATGACAAGGGAGGTGGAAAGGACATGTTCTAGGTGTTCCAGGTGATAGGCGCCAAGGTGACACTGACAGGATTGGACTTCTGAGAGCTTCCACAACGAGTGCTGCTCTAATGCCTTGACATGTCAGTCTATATATTAACCCTGATCATGGCCACCTCTCTCACGTCCATACTGCTTTTTCGTTGATTCCCATCGATCGCACACTCCTCTCCGCGCTTATCAATTTACAATGCCGCTTTTCTCGAAATTTTTCAAAAAAGAAAAGCCAGGTATAATGGCCAATCTGCAGGAAATACAGTGTTGCAGTACCTCTGCACTTGCTAGAAACACCTTGGCTATTGGGATTCCTGTAGTTCCTGCCCTTTCAAGAGTTGCTACACCCTCTGCATCTGCAACCACACCAGTTCCCCCAAGACCCAAAACTGCTTCTGCTCTTCCCATGGCCTCTGAGGGTCCCCCTAGCTCATGTCACTTCCCCCCCTGTTCTATGGGAGCAAGGTAGCTACTACTCAGAAAAACCCTGGAACACAATAATTCACATGTCTGAATGCACTGGATTAGCCAGTTAGCTCTACAAGATAAAGAAAACACATGACACTCTTTACCAGGGACAAACCTTGGTCACTTGGTAGCTACTTCAGTCCAGACCTCCAAGATAAAGAAACTATGTAGTGGATGATGAAGATCACTGTTAAAAATGGGTTATCTGAGTCCAGACCAGTTAACCATGTGGTCTTGGAGTCTACAGACAAGATATCCCTGATGCTTTAAGCATCAGACTTATTCCAGAAATGACTATCCAGTTTCCATACAGTCCCAAGCATTCTATAAACCATGTAACATGTGATTTTGTATCCTCCTAGTTTGTATCTTGTCTATGATATATAACCTCCCAGGCATGAGCTGAACAGGTGAGGAATCTGCTTCCAGATGAGCATAAGGGATTGACCACTCAATTCTAAGTGCTAGATGAGAGTTTAAGTGTTTCTTCAGTCATAGACTAATAAAAGAAAAACTATAAGAGACACAGAACTTCAGATAGTTTAAGTGAGTGAAGTTAGTCAGTTTTATAGTTTTAGAGTTCTTCTCTGATAACACTGTGTGTAAAGGGCACTGCTGTGATAGAGACCCCCATTTCAAGCTGGTGATCATTTAGAATGTTCCATTGAACTCTATTTCACTTTTGCATAACCCTCACCTCCTCTGTTTTCTGTTCATTGTCCTCCAGAACTCATCTGAGGACAGTAGTAGCTACTAAGCTGCATTTTGTCATTCTGATAACTACTACCTTATTTCTACCCTCTACAATGTCCCAAGTTTATGTGAAGTTCTACAGGTATTATCAAATCCCAGAAAAGATCAATTTCTTGATGCCATGTTATGACTGCAGAACCATATATAAGCCATCAAGTAGTCTCAAATGCTCTTCAGGTGCATGTTGTAACTCACCCTTGAGACATATTTCCAGAGTCATTATCCAAACACATGAATTAAGGGGTGCCTTCACACCAGCTCCTTTTTGACTTATCCACCTCTCATCCATCCACATCTGTTACAACCTTTGTTATGCACTCAGGTTGCAACTAAGGCAAAGGCTTGAGGATGAGCAAAGGGGAAAGAACTAG